>DWAN01005316.1:0-11352 GCA_018230445.1 Heliconius hewitsoni
ATATATATATATATATATATATATGTATATATATATATATATATATATATATATTCACCCAAAGCGCAAGGTCTCAAATTCTTTCGAATATTGGAGAAAACTTCACACTAAGATTCGTTTACCCTACTATACGCGAAATAAAACGTGAAACTGCAATAAAAGATACAAATTTGGTTATCTAAAAACATCTATTTGTAAATTCAATTATTTTTGTGACTTAATATGAAAAGCGTTATGTTTATATGTTTCTCCGTTTACAATAAGAAAATGAGAAATTAGACGGCGCGTGGGGAACAGTGTCTGAACACTAGGTTCTCTGCCTTTGCTTCTATATGCGGGATACAGCGTGAAGCGAAGAGAATGTGAAACGAACCTATTTATGATATATGGCTATTAAGTTAAATGCTTTTAGTGTTCAAAGATTTTTTATTCTGATCGTTTATTTTTTCGATTTACAAACATTTCTGTAGTCCCTATGTTTAGACGGACATGTAAAAAAAATACGAGAGAACGAAAGAAAAGTTAAATGTCTTCTCTTAATCTTGAAAAAAAAATCACAAAATAATTAAAATAAATGATTGAAATCTATTTATAATTATATTTTATTTTGTTAAGATTAATTTTTATTTCGTTTTCCCTTAAAACTTTTTTTAAATGTCCATTTAAACGTAAAAACCGTGGGAGTTTGAAGATTTTGCTGGTAGCTGCATGTATCTCATTAGCTCGCATTTTTATAGATATGTGTCTATGTATGTGTGTAGAGATAGGTAAAAATTTATTTACAGTATATTGATTGTTTTTTTTTTTAAATAATATTTAATTAATTTGAAAAAAAAAATTGATATTGCAATATCGATTTCTTCTTTAAAAAAATTTCTTGTCATTGCGTAAGCTACCACCAAGACTAAAACCATTAATAAAAAAAAAATGAAATTGATATAACAGTATTGATATTTGATATCGCTTTCATACGTAGTAATTTTAAAATAATAATTATTACATAAACAATCAATTTATATAGATTTTTATAGGTTTAATAATTAAATGTAATTAATAAACTGTAAATGTATTTAGTAAATGAAGCGTAATGTATGCAAATGTAATTCCACATATATTTTTAGAGGCAATTTTGTGACTAACAGAAGTTATTGTTGCTATTAAACTTTTTATCAAAAATTGTGTTTTTTTTCGTCTTAAATGATGTGACAAAAATAAGGAAATATATTATAACACTCATCTATCATAATAAATACGGTAGAATCTTATCAGGCCGTCAGTTGTACGGATTCCCAATTTATAAATACAAAATTTTCTTGAAAAATGTGGTTTTAATGAACACAGTAATATGTACAATATCGTTTTTATCATATATTCGATTATCGAGATAGTCGAGGTTTTACTTTACTAGACACTAAAGAAACTTTCATGGTGTCGTCAACTTACAAAGTTCAAATTCTGCTTTGGTCAGTGTTACAAATATATGTAAAAAACATGTAGTTCTACAAATTGTGACGTAACGTAACAACATAATTTTCCATATCTAAAAAAAAATTGAAAGCCCTACTAAAATAAGGAATATACTACAGAAGTACTAAAGAATAGGTTTTTCTATTCTTCATTAAACGGGATAAAACGTGAAACTGAAGAAAAACACAAAAATAAATAATTATAGAAAATTCTTTTTTTAAACATTTGCTTTATTTCTCTGCCGTGTCATAAAAAAAGAAGAATTCATCGTCCATTTTGACAATAATTTGACATAAACAACAAACATGTCCGAAAATTATAAGATGAGTATACTTTAAAGAAAAACACTGATTTTATTAACATTTTATTAAAACAAAATACTTCAATCATGATCAAACGATGTCGCAAAATCAAGATAAAAATGCACTGCAGAAAAAAGCTCCATGGTATGTTGCTATGGCCTTAGGTGGAGTTTCAGGGTGTGTATTTATAATAATAAAACTTATAAACTATTTAATAACATTTTTTTACATATTTAAAGTATTAATTCATTCTCTAAAAAAAACTATTTAATTACGTTAAAAAAATATGTAATTTAATTTCGTTTTCCCCGATCTGCTTGCAGAAATATTTTAATTTTTGATTTGAAAGATTGACGATTTATTGACTAGGTTTTACCACCATGTACATTGGAAAGCCGACTAGTAAACATATCCACATTATCTCTACGGTGAAATTGTTCAATGGTGATAGATATCAATATAAAATGTATTTTAATGGAAAAACGTCACTATATTTTTACTATGTAGTTAAGTATAATGACACGTAACTTAATTATATTTATTTGTATATCTATGAAATTATTAGGAACTAATTTAAATGTAAAAGTAAAAAAAAAGATTTCTCACTTGTACGTGGAATAATCCGTGAAAAGCGGGCCTATGCCTGTCCAGATCGGAACATTTAATTTTTGGGCTAAAAATCTGGATGTCCCAATACACAAAATCCAATAATAAAAGCAATAATAATGTAATAATACAAAAAAAAGGTGATCGTAAATCACGTTAACACGACGATTGCAGGTTCGATTCCCACTCAAGAATTATTTTCATTTTCATTCTTTGCTAAGACAAAGTGTGACGTTGAGTACCACTTACTACCGTCACTGAGCACAGCACAACAATAAGTCTTGAATTCAAGTGGAAAGTTTTAGGCTCTCTCTACCTACTCTGCAATAATGTTCATGGAGTTCACAAATAATTTAATATATGATGTTTTTAAGTTAGAATTATATCTGTTAGAGGCTACTCGTGGCGCAGGGGCACAAAGTGTGACTGTTAAATCGACCGGTTTTTGAATTCGATCCCCATTCGAGGAAATTAAAAAAATATATACGTTTATATTTTCATTGCGTGTTGAGTTTCGCCACTCAACATGCAATGCGTCCAGAACTCGGCGGAAAGTGGGGAACGGAGCGTCTTAACACTAGGTTCCCTCTGTCTACCCTACTGTGTGCGGGATACAGCGTGAAACTGATTTAATTATTTCTTAAAAATGAGTATATAAATAAAGAATAGTTACATTTTACCTACATAATAATACTAATATAAAAATTCTAGAATGGTAGCCACGACAATAGTGCATCCGCTAGACCTAATCAAAGTGCGCCTCCAACTGTTTTCCCGCTACTGTACCACTGGCGATATGGCACGGCAGATAATACGATGTAGAGGCTTCAGGGCTCTATATGCGGGATTGACTGCGGGTTTGATGAGGCAGACCACGTACACCACGACGAGGGTTGGGGCGTATCACGCCATGTATAATATTTATCAACGGTATGCTTATTATTTTATTATTTAAGATGTTTTTGTATTTTGTGGCTTAGTTTTTCTATTTTTCGTTAATTTGTCTTGTTAATATTGGTATTAGTTCTAAAAGATTTGAACCTAAACATAATGCGTTTGTCAACTGAATTTAAGTGTAAATTTTATATAAAATCAAAACAAAGTGTTTCTCAAGTTGCTATTGGTTGGCTGAAATATTTCTTACATACATTTAACAAAAACAAAAGCTTTAGGCAGGTGAGCATTACCTAAACCTCTCTGTCTGTTACTGAGACTGTGTTTGACTGTGAACACGATGAGTGTGGGCTCGATTCCCACTCGGGTTAATGAATTATTTTTGTTTGTTCACTCTGGTATGAAGATAAAGCGTAGTGTTGTATTTCGCCACAAAATCCGCAATGTCTCATAAAATACCGGACAGTGGGGAATGGAGTGGATGACACTGGGTAGACAGAGGGGACCCCTCTCTGCCTACCTGTTTATTCGGGATACAGCTAATGCTGTTTAATAACTAAAGCTAAACTTAATACAAAATAAAATCTCTCAGTAAGGTGGAAAGACGTCCAATCCTAATAGAGAAACTCGTCTTCGGTGTAACAGCGGGTATAGCTGGAGCACTAGCGGGGACTCCCTCGGAGGTCCTACTAGTTAGACTGATGGCCGACGGCCCCTTGGAACCCTGCATTGCTTGCAGTTGCGAGCGAAAATATAGGGGGACCGTTCATGCGATTACAAAGTGATTATTATTTTTGTTTTGGTATATATTACAGTATAACCTTAGTGTAACGATTGGGTCGTTACGATTACAACGATTTCCCCGATTTAACGATTTTTTCGAAATCCCCTAAAACTGTTCAGTATCGTTAAATCGAGATTGCACTATATTACATTTTTTTAACATTTTTAAAGCGTTAATCCACACTAAGGAAAGAAAAATACTTATTTAGAAGTCGTATAAAAATTTGGATATCAGGAGGCGCGGGTTCGAGTCCCGCTACGTTCAAATTTATATACGTCTTCTAAATAAATACTTTTTTTTCTTTTCACAAAAATAAAATGTAAATTGTATGAGTAAACTCTTAACGTATGACGAATTATTTATTGGTGATGATGGTAATGGATGGGATTTGGCTTTACTAATCAAATTAATAATCTTAAGCGAATTGTTTATACAATCCTTAATTGATTTCAATATCTACTCGTATAACTTTCATATTTTAATGTAGGCTTCACTAAATAGTCTAAATAAACCTTTGAGTATTTGCACAAACAGGCCTATTTAAGTAATTCCTATGCGATTGATATCACCATCTGTCACTATGTGGGAGTGATATCATCATATCGCTATCATTGTGTGTAAATGATATCACTATCATTAGGATTTGTCAAGAGGAAGGTGTGAAGGCTCTCTGGCGCGGCAGCACATTAACTATAGGTCGGTCGGTGTTAATCAGCATTGGCCAAATACATAGTTATTCGCAGGTAAATGCGTAGTTAAAACTCATTTAATTAAACTACAAAGCAAAATTATTTATTAAATAAGAAACAATGGTAAAAGTAGATATTAAATGATATATAATGATGATGATTTAATTAATATTTACTCAAAATAGTTTTGTTCAGGTTCGAGAGATCTTTCGCGAAAGAGACATGGGTAAAGGACTAACGCTGCATATATCGACTTCCTTGATCTCCAGCTTCTTTACGGCTTTTGTCTCCTTACCTATAGACTTGGTGAAAACGAGGTAATTGCGTTACAATATTTTTGGTTTTCGGCCATAAGTTGATATTCGTCTAGGTTTATATGCGCGTAGCCTCGTTATTAGTGCGAGGAATTCGTTATTCGAGTGGGAATCGAACACACGTCCTGTTGCGTGTATAGTTAGACGCTTGTGCCACTGTCTTGACACTAGATTCTCAGGTTCCCTCCGCCCAACCTGCGTAGTCAGCTGTGCATTTATTTAAATACATTATGCGAGACGAAGCTACACATCTATTTTACATCAACAAGGCGACTCTGGGTTCTGTAAACAGGACCTGGGACTCTGGATTCTGTTAATAGAGGACGTTGTATTATTTTGTATATATTTTATAAAAAATTGAAAACATAATATAATGAAATTAAATTTTCATATACGAAATATATTTCACTGCGTTGAATTACTTAACTTTATTTAGTTAAGTTGGCAGCTCAAAGGAATGTCTAGACTTTTTTTAAGACATTAAAAATGTAGAAACTGTACCAATACATTAGTCTATTTTTAACATTTTTAAAGTGTCAACCCACACTTAGGAAAGAAAAACTTTAACGTAGCGGGACTCAAACCCGCGTCTCCTGGAAACCGACCAGGACCGACCTGATCGGTAGTCAATAGTATTTTACATTAGTCAAGTTTTAAGTAATGCCTAAGGAAATATAAATAAAAAAGAAATGCACTCCATTCCCACAAAGAGCTATCTTTTATCGTAATGAGTCTGTAGTGTAAGAAAGAAAACATCGACTTTCCCTTTTACCAGATATCAAGTGAAAGAAAAGGGGGCAAGTCACAAGGACATAATCGAAGATATCCTCCGTCGTAAGGGTGTTTCGTACTTTTGGAAGGGCTTCGTCCCGTACTATGTGAGGATGGCCATACATACAGTGGTGTCGCTTGTGGTGGTCGACCGGCTTTACTTGCTATACGTGCACAATGGCAATGGTGAAATTAAATACGATTAAGCTATTTTTTGGTGCTATATTAACTTGTTGGTATTAAAATGTTCGTTTGTTGTTGTTTATGTTTTGTCGTTTTTTTGTGTTGGTTTATTTGTTATTTTTGTCATTTTTGTAATGAAAATAATAGAATCGTAATAGTAGAGACTCGAGGAAAATGAATTATTTTTTTATCAATATTTGCATTTCATACAAATTTTATCACTCAGCACGCAGTGCCTCGAAAATTTGGTAGAAAGTGGGAAATTGAGTGTCTTAACACTAAAGTCTCTGTCTATTCTGCTATATAATGACACAGCGGTTATCCCATGAATAGGCATATGTTTTTGAAATTTAGTGTGTAAATTGTAAAGTCCACAAACGGAATATGGTCCACAGTGAGATTCTTCTTCAAAGAATGAAGATGAACTGTTTAGAAAAAAATCTATATTTGACCATAAGCTACCTTGTATAACACATAATAATACATGCAAAAATTAATTTCTCCACATCATCGGCTTAAAATATGAGACATAATAAACTGAAATGGAGCACGCTGTGTAAAACGACGCGCAGTCCGGCTTAGCACTAGTACGACTTCAATTACTTAGAAATCCGTTAGAACGACGACGTCCTTCCCATATAATATGTATTTCGACTGTTGTTCACATTAATGTTAATACGATTATTTAAATTAGCTAAAAATTTGGAAGTTAAGGTGTTAGTTAGGGAACGGACGATAATGGGAAGTAACTAAATGGTTGACAAGTTGTTTGTATTTCGGGCGTATGTGCGTAGGGGAACTGTGAAAATGTTCAACTTGTACCAACACATGAAATCTGGTGATACTAAAGAGCAAAAAGAACCTGCTACTACTGGCCACGACAGGTTTTACCAAGAACGCTCTAGATCGAGTTATAGGAAGAAAAAGCGTCGCGGTTCTTGCAAGAGGGCACAGTCTGCTGCGGAGTTGAACCCCGAGTCCGTTGCGGCAGCTAATAAGAGAAATGCATTCCGTTTGCGATCCGTGTCCACTGATAAAGAGGAGAGTGAAGGTATGTGTTTATGATTGTTTAATTTATCTTAATGATTCCATAATTGCTTAATTGTTTTCTATCAATTATTAATTAATAGTTAAATAGTTTAAATAATAATAATAGCAAAGTTTTATTGGGTTTAATGTGTATTTTGTATGAAGACGTCTTTTTTTGGTATTAATTTTGATTTATTTGAATTTCATTTTTTTTCTGTAATTTTATAGTGAGTGTGTTGTGTATTTTATGGCTTTTAAATATTAATTTACACAGTGTGCAAACATACTAAAAGTGATTCAATATTTAAAAAAAATAAATCATGTAAGTAAATGTAATTCATCTATTTTTCATTAATGACTTGACAAATCGATTTAATAAATTATCACATTTCTATACCTATCTTTTTAAACAGATAAGATGTCATTTTTATAAATATATATTTTTGTTCACCAAATGTCATATGTGTAGTAAAACAACAAGCTCACGACCAAAACTGATGAAATTTCTCATAACATGTTTTTAAATTCTACCTCACATTTATTAATATATAACAATATGTAAAATAAATATCTATAAAATGCTTCAGAAATATTATCCCTAATATAAAGATGATTGATAAGCACAGACTAATACAGGTGATCGAAATAATTTTCAACAATTTTTTCCCTTATTATATGGCTTGACATTGTACTGTTTCCGAAATATTGAAATATATAAATACCATATGTGTGCAATTGAATGATCGGAAAAAAATATTAAAAATTATTAGAGATGCGCCGAATATTCGGTTTTTATTCGGTATATGTATGTCATCTTTTTCATTATCGTCGTGCCGTATTCAGCCAATATCGAAATCGACCGAATTATTCGATTATGGCCGCCGATATATATCATCGTTCTCTATATACATATACACTGACTAATTGGTATTTTTGAGGTGTGCGTTATTTAATAATGTTATTTTTATTAAACAAAGCCGACTGTGACTGAAAATCTTAGTTTTTTGTTTATTGAAAAAATATTTTTTATGATAAAGTTTGAAAGCATAAATATTTTGTCACATTGAGCTGTAATTTTCAATATATATTTTATCAGAAATTTTCAAATCACCTGTATATTAATGTTTAACAAACTGTAATGTCAATAATTTTCACATACAACATTTATACATATTACATACCTACAGTACAATACAAAAATTTAAATCTCATTAAATTGACTTCAAACAAACACTTTGTGACTCTAAAACTGATAAAAATAATGATTATTTTTAAATCCTAGAGGAAAGTTCCGAGCGAACACCACTCGTGGCGCAAAAACTTGACTCCATAGCAAAGCTGTTGTTCAACAAGTCTTTCATGGGGTCTAGTTCTGGCAAATCATCTCCATCAGAACCTACAGCCTCTCCAAGGTTATTAATCCAATTACTATGATGTCTTGATACTGATGAGTTTTTACTTTATTTAAATGATTGAGGTAGGTTGTGGGTTCGATCCCTACTCGTGGATTTACTTATTTAATATTTGCATTTCTTCGCTCTACTGACGACTCCGGAATTCGGCGGCAAGTAGATGGAGACGGAGTATTTTAACAGGTACAGGTTTAAAAAAACTAGCACAATTTAACCAATTATTATTAAATTATTAATTCCCGTGATATTATAAATTCCCTATTTGTATTAATTCAGTCTTTGAATAAAAAAGAAAAATATTTAAATTTATTACAAAATATTGCAGGCTTGCGGACACATCAATGGAGAGTGCTGTCTCGTTGGCAATATGTAATGAATACCTATCGCGGACACCACGGTACGTTCGTTCACTTCTGTTTCTCACAGAATCAATGGAATTTTGTTGAACTAAAAATTAAGAATTGAATATTTATATTTTATGAAATTTGTGTTTTTTTTTGCAAAAAAACATTAAAATAACACTGGTAGTCATATCGTACCTTGAGAATTATAGTGACCTAATAAAAAAAACCATGATTTTGAGTTTTTGTCAGGAATTGACCTTGTTCCCCGTTTTCCGCCTCCAAAGGTCGGCGGAAAGCGGGGACCCAAGTGTCTTAATTCTAAGTTCCCTCTGCCTACCCTGCTGTGTACAGAGCGTCGTTTTAGGTCGTCATTTTAGGCCGATTTCTGACAAGAACTCAAAATCATGGTTTTTTTTATTAGGTCACTATAATTCTAAAAGTGCGATATATGATGAGTTATATATAGTTTTCTGATAGGAATACGATCAACGTTTTGAAAAGATTATATTAACATCGTATCAGAAACACATTTCAAAGTGGGTCGAAGTAGTGGTAGTAGTCAAGATTTTCTTACATTGGTTCATAGATAAATAGATTATAAAAGCATTTTATAAAAGCATTAAAATATTTTTAGCACACTAAATCATGTTGGCTGTAGGGCACTAGCTGCAATGGTGTAGGGTCCCACGTGCATATAGCTAGTGCCCTACTAATTGTAAGACCTAGTTCTAGGGACCTAGTGCACTAGAAGTAGGGTGATGCAATTTCCAGGTACAACTTGCTGTCAGCCCTGGGCGCGATCGGCTCGCGCGCCAACAAGCACTGGTTCGCCGTACACGATAATTCCATTAAAGCGGATCGCCTACTAATCTTGGTAATTTATTTATATGCTAGTTTATTTACCTTGTCCTTTATATAACGAGATTTGTTGGTATTATTAGGTACATTGCACCTATGTATACATATGGACGTGGGTTTTATGCCGTTCTGTTGTTTTGTTAGAATTGTCTTTAATTTTCTTTACTAATTTTTAATGCAGCTAGTCTGCAAACATATTTTAAGCATATTGTGAGAACCTTTTTTTACAACTGGTATTCAAATTTCGAGGAATTCATGAAAAAATTCAATTAACAACTCAAGTTTATCCATTTTTTGGGCGTTTTATTAAAAGTGGCTTAACGTCCTAACAGAATAAAAAGAACTTAATTTATTTGATATGATAAATTATTCAAAGTAAATTGAAACACATAAAACTGAAATACGAATTATTTCAATACTCCAGATGCCTCTCTCAAGCAAATGTCCCATCGAACCGAACGAGCGTTCCCGCGAACTCATCTTGGAGCTGTTCCGCGCTCTGCAGCATCCTTATATATATCCTGTTTTGGATATCGAACTCTGTAACGGACACGCTTTGGCAGTGTTGCCGTATAATTCTCAAGGAAGTTTGAAGGATTTGATATATAAGGTTAGTGGCGATTTTTTCAAATAAATACTAACCAGTGATTAAGTATTTAGTCGTTGGTTTTTTTGGGGGTATTCTGAGGACGCTGAGGAGTGATAGTATCTAGGTAAGTAGCTAAAAAAAATTATAGCTGAAATATATGTACAATTCAGGTGTGTTTATAATATTTAAAAAGCGCTGTTTCCTTTTTAACACGCTTTCCTTAGGTCGAGCTGTAACTGAATAACTATATATGTATGTACTTATAATCTAAGTATTTAAATTCCGCACACTTCAAATTGTTGTATCATCATGAAACTTGACAATTATATGTAGATTATATGACAATACAATATTATGACACCATCGAGCTGGTCTGATGATACAGTTGGAAGATGGCTGATGAACTGCCTACTAGTAAACATACATACATAGTTTGCTCTCATTACAATTTTCTTCCGTTCTGTTGAAAAAAGCGTGTTTTTAGTTTTATTAGATATTCAATTATTTCGATATTATTGTGTTTTTCTAAACTCAGCAGCGTGGCACAATCAGGACTTGGGATGCTCCTGTATTTTATAAAAGTCTGTATTATATAAAATATTTAATCTTTCAGAGCACCTGGAATGAAGAATACAATCGAAAATACGATGGTTCACAAGGAACGGGACTGCCCCCCACACAAGTAGCCAGATTTGGGAGACAACTATTGGAAGGCCTCCTCTTTCTTAAAGAGAAAGGTTTCCCGCCCTTCTACCATTTGCACACCGGGAATGTCGTTGTGCAGAACGGTGTGGCCAGGTACGTGTTTTAGTTTCACTCAATATTCTGAATATAGCAGAGCAGGAAGAGGAAACCTAGTGTTGAGACTTTCCGTTTCCCACTCATTTCTAATTTTTGAGATATTGTTTGTTGAGTATCGGAAATCATTCAATCATTTGTCTTATTACCAGAGCGATGAAATGAAATTATTTAATACTGCGAGTCGAAATTGAGCTCGTAATCGTCACGTTTACAGTGAGATGCACAATACGGCTTTAATTTATGTGAATTGTCTTTATAGTTTTTTTAAACATTTTTAAAGTGTTAATCCACACTTAGGAAAGATAAATA
>DWAN01005317.1:0-11350 GCA_018230445.1 Heliconius hewitsoni
CACTCAACACGCAATGCCTCCAGAATTCAGCAGAAAGTGGGGAACGGAGTGTCTTTACACTAGGTTCCCTTTGCCTAACCTACTGTATGCGGGATATAGCGTGAAGCATAGCAGGGTAGGCTATAAGGTAAGTGTTTAATGTCAAGATACTCCGATCCTTTTTTAACAATACGGAATAAACAGAGAAAGTCAAGCGATAAGTTATCCAGATCCCAGTCTCGTCTTAAAATTATAATTCAATTTACCCCACATTGCTGACACCGACCCCACAGCCGTCGCTTCTGATACTCAGATGCTGTCCCACTACGCCAAGACGGCCTCGTATAAACTTAAGTAATAATACTGTCTAATTACAAGTAAAGCCATATAATTTATATGATATATGAAGTGTTGATCGTTAAATATGATAACTAAATTATACTTTTATGAAAGTTGGTAAAAAAACTTTTTATTACGTACAATATTATAGTAACTAAGTACCAAATATGGTAATATTTATTATAAGTAGTAGATACTAGAGACCTTTTGAAAGTGATTAAGTTACGCTTATCTTGTTTTGTTGACTATGATCAATAGTGGAACTTCGTGCTCTTCGAGCCAGAAATTATAAACTTTTTTGATTTATTAACTTTTAAATACTTCAGGTAATCTGAGAGTAAATACTAAAAAGAATCTAAATATATTTGCTTTTTAGTTAAGTAGATATGCTTAAAGTCGTAGTATTTCTATATTCGATATACAAGCGATAAAACATTTTTTTATATATAGATTTTTCATTATATAACGAACTTAAAAGGGCAACAGCCTAAGGTACCATGGAGTGCCTTCCGTAATATTTCGGGAGCTAACGGTGGGAAGGAGCATCGACCGAGCAGTCCGACTCGCTTTGAGTTTATTGCGTGACGTGCCGTCCCGAATTTTCTTAACGAAATGTGATCCAGTAAGTTGTTTTCTATTCACTGCTATATATACTTCATCATTATTGAACATAAACTTATCACTAATGTATAATAAATAAATTATTAAATTTCTTTGTCAAGTTCCTTTGATGTTTTTATTTATATCTTTCTTTACATATGCGTTTCAGAACGTTTCAATATTTTTTTATAAAAATTTTGTTAAGCGTATTTTAAATTTTAACTAAAATTAAAAAGTATCGTCATCTGTGATAATATATTTGTAATTTATTTACTGTGTATAAATATTTAGTAATATGAAAAATAAAGAAAATATTTACTTCTAGATACCGTTCATATGTTTTTCCGTTATGATAAAATACAGGATGTATTCAAACGGCCGAACACTTAATATGAACTTTATTATATATCAATTAAGAATGAAATGTCATTTTTGAAGAAAATAAGAATTTGGAACTTATGAGTCTTATGTCATACATACAATGTATAATCCATTTCCGATCAGGTTTTAAGATACAAGAATAAATCAACATGATCATGCTCTACGTACCTAGTCTTTGTCTGTTATCAAATATATGAAAGGCGTATGAAAAAAGAAATATTTTATTGTATTAATAGAACGACAGAACCCACTACATAATAATGTACTTTATTTAATATGAATCAGTCGTAAAATCGTGAAAGTTTGAGATCAATAAAACTTTCGTCCATCATTCCCAGAATCATTTCATTTCATTTAATTTAAATCTATACCTAACACTTTCTTCTTTATCAACTCTATCTATATCTGAAACATCTTTGCTGAAATCAGGATAATTGGAGTACGAACTTATACTATATTGAAGTGCTCCTGTTATATTCGATTTTTTAATTAATACATAGTTCTGCGTTTTGCGATATTTGATAGAAAAAGTGATTGTGTATTTAACTCTAATATACTATAGTTATAATATAA
Organism: Heliconius hewitsoni; assembly: GCA_018230445.1. Classification (NCBI taxonomy): domain Eukaryota; kingdom Metazoa; phylum Arthropoda; class Insecta; order Lepidoptera; family Nymphalidae; genus Heliconius; species Heliconius hewitsoni. The sequence continues at coordinate 1,873 of DWAN01005317.1, forward strand.
ACGGTGGGCTTAGACCAAATATGGCATTAGGTTTATCACTAAGTATACAGTGCACGCCTATATTAGGAACAAAAAATTTTGTATATTATATCGTTAAAATATAAAAAAAGTATCTCTTAAAGTTTACGATATTAAAACGACAGCGTATCAAGTAGTAAAGTATATGGCCATGTGGCATACTTTTTAGCACAGTAGGTACCAAAAAAAAATTATACGTCATAACTATAATAATTTATACCAAGAAACAAGCTTGTGAGGCTCGCCGTGGCGCAGGGGCACAAACCGACTGGTCGTGGGTTCGATCCCCACTCGAGAAGATGAAATATTTACTTAAATGTACATTTCCATTTCTTCGTTCTGGTTAAGAGGCAAAACGCGGCGTTCAGTTCTGCCGGCAGAAAGTAGGGAACAGAGTGTCTTAACACTGCTGTGTGCGGAATACAGCGTGAAGCTGATTTATTTTATTTATTTTAAACAAAGTAATATAATAAAAAATATTTACCTATGTAAAAATATTTACATATTGTTAAACGTGTTTCCACTTGTGACTCTACACTTAAACCTCTTGAAGCTCTCAAGAATTTACCAAAAAAAATATTGTGAAAATACCATTAAGCTTCTAGTGTATTAAAGTGAACACAATATTTTAATGTTAGAATCTAAACGAGCAAAGTAGATATAAATCGTTTGACCTTCAAATCTGCACATTCTAAACTTTCACTCGCCTTTCACGTTACAGTAAAAGTGATAAACTTTGACAATGGTAATTTCTGAATGCCAATTTCGCTTTCATTTTGTGACTAATAGGTACACTTACGATGTGGTAAACTGGTATAGGGTTCAAATCTGGACACGAAATATTTTTAATAAATGAACGTTATAATAATATAGAGTTAATAGAGTAAGTGAAACATTTTGTTGATTTTAACTTCTTTACTCTATGATAGTCTGTGTAAGGAATGTAGTAAGGAATAATAACAATAATGGTACGGTACAAATGAATAATTTCAAATTTGTTATGTTTTGTTGCTGTCATGTTGTAAATACAGTAGCATTAACTTAAGTGCATGACATTCGTACAAAATTATAAATATATTGGATGAATAGCAATTTTAGTCTTAAACTATCTTTTTTTAGCTTCACGCTGTATACCACCATTTCACGCTGTAGCCTAGTGTTGAGACACTCCGCTCCCCATTTTTTGCCGATATCTGGAGGCATTGCGTGTTGCTTGGCAGAAATTAACGCCGCGCTTCAAAACCAACGCGAAGAAATGATAATATTAAATATTGCATTTTCTCGAGTGAGAATTGAACCCACAACCTGTCGTGTTTACAGTCACACGCTCATGTCCCTGCGCTACGACCTCTTAAACACACCTGGCCTCTCTAAACTCTTCTTAAGTATATGTAAATAAACTGAACATTATCCAATGTTCAGTTCATTTAATAAGAACACAAGTGAAACTTTTATATTTATACCTAATAATTTAACAAGTACATATCAAACAATGGTGGTAGGTATAGGTTTATTTTAAAATGTTATCTGTATGTACATATTTGTTAATACAGCATGCAAATAAAAGCCATCGAAGCCTCTATCAATATTTATAACGGACATTCCCAATGTATGACATAGAGTCACATATACATCTCTCTGTCTTATATACATCTACTGTGAATTAATATTTTTTGATTATAAGTTGAATGATTCCCAGTTGAGTGATAATATGAGGGATTCCCATTTTTTGTTTATTTTCCGGCATTTAGTCGGGTGGGCTAATGTAAAGACACTTTTATTTGATTATATAGTTTGTTATAAGTTTATGAGCCCGTCGTCGCTCAGTGGAATGGCGTTTAGATGTATTCGTGATGATTGAGGATGAGGATTCAATACCTAATCGAGGGAATAATGATCTGTTAGAAAAAATGCGACGTTAAGTACTGTTATTCAACACAAAAGTCGCGGAAATGTGGGCGGAGTGTAAGAAACGGAATATATTAACACTGTTTTGTTCTTTTCACGATCATATAATCATTTTCTATTAACTTTTAACCAACGACTAATTTAGACTTTTACGTAAAATTTGTGGAAATTTATCCATCAAATTTGGCTTGTCGAAATTGCACACATCATACCTATCTACATATTGCTTTCTCAGTTTCACGCTGTATCCCGCATATATGCGGGATCTTCTATAGCAGAATATGTAGATAGAGCCTAGTGTTAGACACTCCGCTCCCCATTTATGCCTAAATCCCATAAGCATTCATTTCTACCATATAACACTATATTTTTATATGCTCCAATATGTATGTGGTTCTTACTCCGTGGCATAAAACATAGGTTTATAAAATAAACCAAGCAGAAATGGAATTTGATTATTGATAGTAAATTACAGAATATTCTGAACAGTGGGGTTTCCTTAACTGTGTTTGCGCAATGCTTGAGGCCGTCATGTTATTACATAAGAATGATGGGCGACTCACGAAGTGGGTCAATAGATTATGGTCTAAGATCATGTTGAAATTCAAAGTAAGAAATGATTCAAGTTTTCCAACTGGCCCCAATTTTCATTGTGGTTTGAAGTTAGGTATACGTTAATGTTACCAGAATTACAAAATACTTCAACCAATCAAATAAACACTAACTATATTTGATTTTTTTACAAGTAGGTATGATGTGAATTTTGATTAAAAAAAAAATTTAAAATTTGAACTTATTTTGTTGTAGATAAAAAGATGGCGACTTCCGTCCTTCAGCCAGAAGAATGCAGACGTGAACACGAACCCTTACCCGACACCCCGAGACTAACAGACGATGAAAGAATTGCCATCCTAGAATCCAAGGAACGGGAAACTGGTGAACTTCCACCGGAGCTTCGAGAGAGAGCCAGATTGGATATTAGAGAGGAACCGGCCATACGAGATCATGCGCTTGCCCAGATGCGGCACTTCATTGACAAACATCCAGCCATCAAGAAATGCCGGACCGGTAGGTTACCAAGTGACTGCCTTGTAGTGTCAAAATAAAAGTGAGCTAGTTTGGGCAATTAAGATTTTTGTCATAAGTGTGACTTATAACTGTTTTTTTTAAAACTTAATGTTGTCATAAAATAACTTTTTTGAAATATATTTAAAAATAAGTTTGTATGTAACGATAAAGGAATAAACTTCAATATTTTCAAAATTATTTAAAAAAATACACTTATAATAAAATAGTGTTCATGATGAGGCAGTTACACAATTATTTTACATACGCATCTAGAGGTAAATATTTTCCAATAACCACACATATTAAATACTTATAATCAACAGATTCACCATTCCTGCTTCGTTTCCTTCGCACAAAGAAATACTCTATACCACAAGCGTGTTCAATGCTGGAGAGATATTTAACGATCCGGCAAATGCATCCCCATTGGTTCCAAAAACTTGACCCTCTGGACCCCAAAATAGCTGCAGTTATAGACGCAGGATACTTATTGCCACTACCTAAGAGGGATGCTGAAGGACGGAGAATCGTTTTATCTTGTATGGGTACGGTTATCCTTGATCACTTTTTTGATTATTATTATTGAGAAAATGTTTGCTCCACAGTAAACGGATGTAAGTGTAGCGTATATATTTGTATTTGACATATTATAGATGTTTCGTTTCGTCTGGTAGGACAAAAAATGTTAGGTTTCACAATACTAAACGAAATACTAATGGAAAGTGGAAACTGTTAATAACCTTATGTATATAAGGTAATCAAAACTAAACATGTACACAAAAAAATATCCGCAATAATATATATATATATATATATATATATTATTGCGGATATTTTTTTGTGTACATGTTTAGTTTTGATTACCTTATATACATAAGGTTATTAACAGTTTCCACTTTCCATTAGTATTTCGTTTAGTATTGTGAAACCTAACATTTTTTGTCCTACCAGACGAAACGAAACATCTATAATATGTCAAATACAAATATATACGCTACACTTACATCCGTTTACTGTGGAGCAAACATTTTCTCAATAATAATAATCAAAAAAGTGATCAAGGATAACCGTACCCATACAAGATAAAACGATTCTCCGTCCTTCAGCATCCCTCTTAGGTAGTGGCAATAAGTATCCTGCGTCTATAACTGCAGCTATTTTGGGGTCCAGAGGGTCAAGTTTTTGGAACCAATGGGGATGCATTTGCCGGATCGTTAAATATCTCTCCAGCATTGAACACGCTTGTGGTATAGAGTATTTCTTTGTGCGAAGGAAACGAAGCAGGAATGGTGAATCTGTTGATTATAAGTATTTAATATGTGTGGTTATTGGAAAATATTTACCTCTAGATGCGTATGTAAAATAATTGTGTAACTGCCTCATCATGAACACTATTTTATTATAAGTGTATTTTTTTAAATAATTTTGAAAATATTGAAGTTTATTCCTTTATCGTTACATACAAACTTATTTTTAAATATATTTCAAAAAAGTTATTTTATGACAACATTAAGTTTTAAAAAAAACAGTTATAAGTCACACTTATGACAAAAATCTTAATTGCCCAAACTAGCTCACTTTTATTTTGACACTACAAGGCAGTCACTTGGTAACCTACCGGTCCGGCATTTCTTGATGGCTGGATGTTTGTCAATGAAGTGCCGCATCTGGGCAAGCGCATGATCTCGTATGGCCGGTTCCTCTCTAATATCCAATCTGGCTCTCTCTCGAAGCTCCGGTGGAAGTTCACCAGTTTCCCGTTCCTTGGATTCTAGGATGGCAATTCTTTCATCGTCTGTTAGTCTCGGGGTGTCGGGTAAGGGTTCGTGTTCACGTCTGCATTCTTCTGGCTGAAGGACGGAAGTCGCCATCTTTTTATCTACAACAAAATAAGTTCAAATTTTAAATTTTTTTTTTAATCAAAATTCACATCATACCTACTTGTAAAAAAATCAAATATAGTTAGTGTTTATTTGATTGGTTGAAGTATTTTGTAATTCTGGTAACATTAACGTATACCTAACTTCAAACCACAATGAAAATTGGGGCCAGTTGGAAAACTTGAATCATTTCTTACTTTGAATTTCAACATGATCTTAGACCATAATCTATTGACCCACTTCGTGAGTCGCCCATCATTCTTATGTAATAACATGACGGCCTCAAGCATTGCGCAAACACAGTTAAGGAAACCCCACTGTTCAGAATATTCTGTAATTTACTATCAATAATCAAATTCCATTTCTGCTTGGTTTATTTTATAAACCTATGTTTTATGCCACGGAGTAAGAACCACATACATATTGGAGCATATAAAAATATAGTGTTATATGGTAGAAATGAATGCTTATGGGATTTAGGCATAAATGGGGAGCGGAGTGTCTAACACTAGGCTCTATCTACATATTCTGCTATAGAAGATCCCGCATATATGCGGGATACAGCGTGAAACTGAGAAAGCAATATGTAGATAGGTATGATGTGTGCAATTTCGACAAGCCAAATTTGATGGATAAATTTCCACAAATTTTACGTAAAAGTCTAAATTAGTCGTTGGTTAAAAGTTAATAGAAAATGATTATATGATCGTGAAAAGAACAAAACAGTGTTAATATATTCCGTTTCTTACACTCCGCCCACATTTCCGCGACTTTTGTGTTGAATAACAGTACTTAACGTCGCATTTTTTCTAACAGATCATTATTCCCTCGATTAGGTATTGAATCCTCATCCTCAATCATCACGAATACATCTAAACGCCATTCCACTGAGCGACGACGGGCTCATAAACTTATAACAAACTATATAATCAAATAAAAGTGTCTTTACATTAGCCCACCCGACTAAATGCCGGAAAATAAACAAAAAATGGGAATCCCTCATATTATCACTCAACTGGGAATCATTCAACTTATAATCAAAAAATATTAATTCACAGTAGATGTATATAAGACAGAGAGATGTATATGTGACTCTATGTCATACATTGGGAATGTCCGTTATAAATATTGATAGAGGCTTCGATGGCTTTTATTTGCATGCTGTATTAACAAATATGTACATACAGATAACATTTTAAAATAAACCTATACCTACCACCATTGTTTGATATGTACTTGTTAAATTATTAGGTATAAATATAAAAGTTTCACTTGTGTTCTTATTAAATGAACTGAACATTGGATAATGTTCAGTTTATTTACATATACTTAAGAAGAGTTTAGAGAGGCCAGGTGTGTTTAAGAGGTCGTAGCGCAGGGACATGAGCGTGTGACTGTAAACACGACAGGTTGTGGGTTCAATTCTCACTCGAGAAAATGCAATATTTAATATTATCATTTCTTCGCGTTGGTTTTGAAGCGCGGCGTTAATTTCTGCCAAGCAACACGCAATGCCTCCAGATATCGGCAAAAAATGGGGAGCGGAGTGTCTCAACACTAGGCTACAGCGTGAAATGGTGGTATACAGCGTGAAGCTAAAAAAAGATAGTTTAAGACTAAAATTGCTATTCATCCAATATATTTATAATTTTGTACGAATGTCATGCACTTAAGTTAATGCTACTGTATTTACAACATGACAGCAACAAAACATAACAAATTTGAAATTATTCATTTGTACCGTACCATTATTGTTATTATTCCTTACTACATTCCTTACACAGACTATCATAGAGTAAAGAAGTTAAAATCAACAAAATGTTTCACTTACTCTATTAACTCTATATTATTATAACGTTCATTTATTAAAAATATTTCGTGTCCAGATTTGAACCCTATACCAGTTTACCACATCGTAAGTGTACCTATTAGTCACAAAATGAAAGCGAAATTGGCATTCAGAAATTACCATTGTCAAAGTTTATCACTTTTACTGTAACGTGAAAGGCGAGTGAAAGTTTAGAATGTGCAGATTTGAAGGTCAAACGATTTATATCTACTTTGCTCGTTTAGATTCTAACATTAAAATATTGTGTTCACTTTAATACACTAGAAGCTTAATGGTATTTTCACAATATTTTTTTTGGTAAATTCTTGAGAGCTTCAAGAGGTTTAAGTGTAGAGTCACAAGTGGAAACACGTTTAACAATATGTAAATATTTTTACATAGGTAAATATTTTTTATTATATTACTTTGTTTAAAATAAATAAAATAAATCAGCTTCACGCTGTATTCCGCACACAGCAGTGTTAAGACACTCTGTTCCCTACTTTCTGCCGGCAGAACTGAACGCCGCGTTTTGCCTCTTAACCAGAACGAAGAAATGGAAATGTACATTTAAGTAAATATTTCATCTTCTCGAGTGGGGATCGAACCCACGACCAGTCGGTTTGTGCCCCTGCGCCACGGCGAGCCTCACAAGCTTGTTTCTTGGTATAAATTATTATAGTTATGACGTATAATTTTTTTTTGGTACCTACTGTGCTAAAAAGTATGCCACATGGCCATATACTTTACTACTTGATACGCTGTCGTTTTAATATCGTAAACTTTAAGAGATACTTTTTTTATATTTTAACGATATAATATACAAAATTTTTTGTTCCTAATATAGGCGTGCACTGTATACTTAGTGATAAACCTAATGCCATATTTGGTCTAAGCCCACCGTTTATATTATAACTATAGTATATTAGAGTTAAATACACAATCACTTTTTCTATCAAATATCGCAAAACGCAGAACTATGTATTAATTAAAAAATCGAATATAACAGGAGCACTTCAATATAGTATAAGTTCGTACTCCAATTATCCTGATTTCAGCAAAGATGTTTCAGATATAGATAGAGTTGATAAAGAAGAAAGTGTTAGGTATAGATTTAAATTAAATGAAATGAAATGATTCTGGGAATGATGGACGAAAGTTTTATTGATCTCAAACTTTCACGATTTTACGACTGATTCATATTAAATAAAGTACATTATTATGTAGTGGGTTCTGTCGTTCTATTAATACAATAAAATATTTCTTTTTTCATACGCCTTTCATATATTTGATAACAGACAAAGACTAGGTACGTAGAGCATGATCATGTTGATTTATTCTTGTATCTTAAAACCTGATCGGAAATGGATTATACATTGTATGTATGACATAAGACTCATAAGTTCCAAATTCTTATTTTCTTCAAAAATGACATTTCATTCTTAATTGATATATAATAAAGTTCATATTAAGTGTTCGGCCGTTTGAATACATCCTGTATTTTATCATAACGGAAAAACATATGAACGGTATCTAGAAGTAAATATTTTCTTTATTTTTCATATTACTAAATATTTATACACAGTAAATAAATTACAAATATATTATCACAGATGACGATACTTTTTAATTTTAGTTAAAATTTAAAATACGCTTAACAAAATTTTTATAAAAAAATATTGAAACGTTCTGAAACGCATATGTAAAGAAAGATATAAATAAAAACATCAAAGGAACTTGACAAAGAAATTTAATAATTTATTTATTATACATTAGTGATAAGTTTATGTTCAATAATGATGAAGTATATATAGCAGTGAATAGAAAACAACTTACTGGATCACATTTCGTTAAGAAAATTCGGGACGGCACGTCACGCAATAAACTCAAAGCGAGTCGGACTGCTCGGTCGATGCTCCTTCCCACCGTTAGCTCCCGAAATATTACGGAAGGCACTCCATGGTACCTTAGGCTGTTGCCCTTTTAAGTTCGTTATATAATGAAAAATCTATATATAAAAAAATGTTTTATCGCTTGTATATCGAATATAGAAATACTACGACTTTAAGCATATCTACTTAACTAAAAAGCAAATATATTTAGATTCTTTTTAGTATTTACTCTCAGATTACCTGAAGTATTTAAAAGTTAATAAATCAAAAAAGTTTATAATTTCTGGCTCGAAGAGCACGAAGTTCCACTATTGATCATAGTCAACAAAACAAGATAAGCGTAACTTAATCACTTTCAAAAGGTCTCTAGTATCTACTACTTATAATAAATATTACCATATTTGGTACTTAGTTACTATAATATTGTACGTAATAAAAAGTTTTTTTACCAACTTTCATAAAAGTATAATTTAGTTATCATATTTAACGATCAACACTTCATATATCATATAAATTATATGGCTTTACTTGTAATTAGACAGTATTATTACTTAAGTTTATACGAGGCCGTCTTGGCGTAGTGGGACAGCATCTGAGTATCAGAAGCGACGGCTGTGGGGTCGGTGTCAGCAATGTGGGGTAAATTGAATTATAATTTTAAGACGAGACTGGGATCTGGATAACTTATCGCTTGACTTTCTCTGTTTATTCCGTATTGTTAAAAAAGGATCGGAGTATCTTGACATTAAACACTTACCTTATAGCCTACCCTGCTATGCTTCACGCTATATCCCGCATACAGTAGGTTAGGCAAAGGGAACCTAGTGTAAAGACACTCCGTTCCCCACTTTCTGCTGAATTCTGGAGGCATTGCGTGTTGAGTG
>DWAN01005318.1:0-11350 GCA_018230445.1 Heliconius hewitsoni
CCCGCACGCTCGTTTGCCGTGTCTTTTCCATAAAAAAAAAAAAAAAAAGATTAGATTAGATTTAAAAAGACAAAGTATGATATATTCCTCATTTTAACCAGCAATGTCTTTATTTTGACAAAACGTTACATCTTATCGTTAAAGTGCAGGCACATAAAGTATCAAAATAAAGAGAAATATATAAATTAAACAACATTAGTACACATCTACCATTTTTAACATAACCACTTCTATAATACTAAAGGTACTTTTATGAATTAAGCAGACAAACTCTACATTATTTGGAATAAGTTAAAAACATTTATAATATATCTAATATTATTTCAAAATGTTAAAAATATTGTAAATTATTTAACAATAACAAAACTCAATACTTTGTAAGAACTTTCGTAAGAGAAGTAATAATTTTGGAGCCATTGCTTGTTTGGTGCAATCGCGATCCTGATCGCTTTTTGCTTTGGTAACAGAGCGAAGTAATGGGTATATTAATAAATAAGAATTTATTCTCCCGAATGAGAATCGAACCCACAATCACATTTTAAAATACAAAATAACACAAGGGTAGACTTATACTTTGTCAGAGTAAAATGTTTCCTGCGTTACTTCCCTTTTGCTTATGAATATAGACACAAATGTTATGTATAGGTGAAAAATAGAAAAGAATTTCGTTAGTAAGTTATCATTTTGCTTCGGAGAAAGTGTAATTATAAATTAAAAACTTTATATTTTTTTACTTAAATTTAAACATTGAACAAATAAAGCGATTTATATTGTGTTATAATAAAACTTGTAAAGTAGTCTTACAAACATCTAAAAGTTTCAAGAGGTGCAGGTTCGAATCGTTTAAAAAATCACATAAAATAAATTTATGCAGTTTCTTAAGCAATCCGAACAATATACAAAATATTATGTACGAAAAATATCTATAAGTTTTACTCCATTATATTAAACTATATTTTAGCTTATTTATATCAAAATTACAAATTACACTCACATCGCGATATAATCTAGTGGATAAAAAACATATACACGCACATACATTTAGAACACAATATTAATAAATAAAATTATTTTTTTATCAATATTTACACTACAAAAACCCTTTTGACCGTTCTCAAGAACTAAATGACATTGGTCCCATTGGCTTCAAGCCACAGCTGTGAAATACATAATAATTCATAAAAGTCATCAGAACTGAAGTCATCATTCAAATTTCAGCTCAGTCGGACACCGGAAGTGAGTAAATTGAGCTTGCAAAATTGAATTCACACCAACTAACACGCTGAATTAAACAAAACTATATATTTTTTTATTATTATTGCATTTCGTTTAGTGCGTGCAAAATCATTTTGTGATATAATCATACGTTAATAATCGTTGAATCTAGTTTAAAAAGGGCCCTTAAAAGAGGGCTCTGGCTTAACTAAGCTTGAATTTCTGGAAAAGCCTGAGACCTCCAATTTTCGTACGTTTTTTTTTCTTAAAAACACACTCTTTATTTAAATTTAACTACTTTATTCTTTCTACTAATTTTATTGTATAATCGACAGCAATTAAAACATATACATATGTACATATATATGTACATCAATGTAATAATTATAAAAAGATTAAATTGATATAATTATGTTATCTCATTTTATTACAACATACTTCGGGTGTACTAATATGCATTATTTTTGTATGAAATGAACTATATAAGATTCTATCAGGGTACCTTTTTTTGATACGGAATCTTAAAAAGTTATTATGGATTTAAAGTTATAGCGTAAACTTCATGACATACACATCGCAAGCTGAGCTTTACATTTTTGTGAGTGTGTCACTAAAATAGAGCCAAAAAAAATGTTAATTATTAAAAAAAATTAAAAAGAAATTATATCATAACAGACAGACTGACTGAACCGATTTCATTAATATATAAGATGTCGGTGTCGGTGATTTAAAAATAAAATGTAAGACGTGGAGTTCTCAGCAAAAACAAAAAATACGATTCAAAAATAAAATCAAATAAAACATAAAAATAATGTGTTACGAAATTATTCATTGCTATCTATATAAAGGCTATCTAAATAAATATTGCTATTGAAATTTTTCTTACTACGAAGAATTGGACCTGAAATCAGGTAATTTAGATTCTACTATTTATCACAGGTAGCCGCTATTACGTATTTATTATCTTTATGTAATACTTATTGTTATTATTATATTAAAATAAGCTGAAAAGGCTGGAAATGTCTAAACATTAAATATATATCCATTCCTATACTAATACTATAAAGCTGAAAAATATGTTTGGTTAATTGCGCTAATCTCCAGAACTACTGGATCGTATTAAACAATTTCTTTGTTGGATATTCTAATATGAATAATATTTATGTAATACACTATACATTTGAAATAGCCGAGAGTAAAATATTGTAGTTTATCTAAAGCAAATCGTGGCATATTAATCTGTGACAAAATTCTGAACACATTAGGTGAGAATTGTTATATAAAATTATTATTATGTTACTTTTAAATATAATTTTAGTTTTATGATTCAAAATGTGCTTGTAAATTTTGTTGCAGCTTGCGGCGTTCATTTCTAACTGATCTGGCCATCCATATTGCTAGAATAATGCAGATAATCTGAAAATGTCAATAAACAATGTTAGTATACAATATATGACTTTCAGGTTTTCTTTTTTCAACAATTGTAACTTTTTTGTTACAATAGTTTTGATTATATTACTATAATTTCTACAAATAGTTAATAGATTTGTAAAATAACAAGTAGAAGTAAAATATAATGACAAGAGCTTCATAAGTGACAATCTTACCTCTAACAAAGTGAACATAACTCCAGTTGATATGAAAACCTTTCCTTTCAAACTCTTCTTTTGTCTCAGCACCTCCTCACATCCTCTCATATAATAAGACTTATCACTTAAACAAGTGGAGTGCAAGTGTCGTCGGGCGCCGCCCTCTCTCAAAGGATGTGCGCGTGCGCAGCAGGATGTGGGTACATCGCGATCTAGGATTGCATAGTCCTGCGGTCCGTCTACACCGCAACATTGGTTCTGTTGATATCGAAATTATAGATTTAGATTTTTAATGTTGTTACTTTTTGTGTTGGAAGTGTAACAAAATTTGAATTATATTGACATCGTGGAGAATGGGAAGTGGTTTTTAAGTGTATATTCGTCTTCCGCCTGTAGGTTTATTTTCGTGGATTTTAAGACATAACATTTAAGATCGTGTGTTTTTGCAAGTGTCGACGGTGTCACCGTTGAGGTTATGCGAGGACGCAGAAGGATATTCTTCCCTATACTCCAAAATCTATCTACATGTCAAATTTCATCTATGTATATCAAATATATAGTTTGATCTATACGTTGTCTGTCACTCGCTAGGAAAAAAAAAGTGAGAGAATGTATATTTTTTATTTGGAATTTATAGTTTTTCAAATTATTATTGCATATAATTATATATTTATTTTGATAGATTTCTTATAACTATACCTCAGATTGTAAATTATTCCAGAACATCTTTAAATTAGAACCATCATCTTCCCCTGTGGTGTTCTTATAAAACTGCATTCTAAGTTCGCTGCCGCCGCCCACCCACGCGCTGAGCACCGCTCCGCCTACACCAACTATCACTTCTACTGACACCAGGAATATTAAGAAGCAGGCGTGCTAAAAAATCAAATAAATTATTTATTTTAATTTTTATTTATTATTATTGAAATATAACGATTCTCCAGAGTTGGAATCGAATCCATGACAATTGCGTTTACAGTCAGACGCTGCCGCACACGACGGTTTCAGCACAACAGATTCAAATCTCGCTTTGCATTTCTTTATGGTTATTCAATATAACACAAAACAAGCGACTGCAATTGTAAATAATATAATTTTATTTCTTTCAATCTTTTTAAAAGTTTGATAGTCATATTGTTTCAATTCGATCGGACTAGTAAGTTCTAATAAATAAATAATGAGGTCTATTACTATGTGAATATTGATCGATACATCGACAACCATCATATAAGTAGTTTTGTATAGTAACAAGGACACGATACGAATATTTAATTAGATATCTATAATACATTGAAAACTCGCCATGAAAGCCTAACTCAGAAATCAATACAAAAGTTTCGTAATTATAAAACAAAACGTAACAAGAAGCCGGCCGAGACGTAGGGGCACAAAGTGTGACTGTAAACGCGACTAGTTGTGGGTTCGATCCCCACTTGAGGAAATTAAATATTATATTTATATTTCCATTTCTTCGCTCTGGTTCTGAGAGAAAACGTGACGCTGAGTTCCGCCACACAACACGCAATGCCTCCAGATTTCAGCGGAACGCGGGGAACGGAGTGTCATAACATTTTGCCTACCCTAGAGTGAAGCTGATTTATATTTTTATTTTCAAACGTATTAAATAAAAATATTTTACACGCATACCATGGTAGTGCGAGTGGTGTATTGCAGTTCTAAACATTTTTATTATTCAATACTCTCTATTGGTGTTTTTATGAGAGCGGAGTATCTTAACAACAGGTTTCCAAGTTTCCTCTGAAAAAGAAATAATTACAAACTCACCACATATAATATTTTAATATTCTCCCGTAAAGCTCCAATGCATCCCAATATAGCAGTCACTACCAGCGCCAGACCCAAAGTTAGGACGAAAGATAGGACACCGCGGGACAAGGCAGACCGTTCCGCCTGTGCTTTGCGCTCGCGCATGTTGATTACGCAGATAGCCATTAGTACTAGACCGAAGAGCTGTAAGAAAATGTATGGATTTAATAATAGTTCCAGTGCCACCACTCAACACGCAATACCTCCGGTATTCGGCGAAAAGTGGAGAACGGAATGTCTTAATGTTAGGTGCCCTCTGCCTACCCTACTATATATATAGCGTGATTTTTTTATTTATTTTAATTATGACGTAAATAATGTAGTTGTATTCTGGTTTAGGTTCTGTCTAAGCAAAACAAGAAAATACATTACTTAAATGTAAGCAAAACAAATTTTCAAATTGAACTTTTAATTCCGAGCGTTCATCCAAACAAACTTTACTATAGTGCATTCACTTAATCAAAATGATCGCTTAATGGGATATTGAACAAGTTCTTTATTTTCCTTACAATATGTAGATTTTAAATTTCAGCTTCACGCTGGATCCCTCATATGTCGTGGTAGGTTGATGGAAAATACGTACAGAATTTATTATATTTGCTAATTAGTCTGCTTCCAGCTTGTACATAATAGCTAGATCAAATTTGGAGATTGAATTTTATATCGTTATATTTTTTATATGGAGTAGGTATTAGTACATGGCTTCCGAGTTATGAATAGCTCAAAATTAGCTTGAAATGGTTTGTGTAAAATACACATTACGCGTTTCTAGCCTTTTGCTTGCGCGTGTCTCCATTAACATATTTTACAATGTAAAGCTTAAATAATACTTTTTATTAAGCTTTTAATTGCAACGTTGTGCGTCGCGTGCATTAGTTCGTAGTACTAATAAGCGTTTCATTATATTCACGATATGAAAGTGGGTTTTTTGGTTTACCAGTTACCATATATACCTATCACATGACCTTTATTGTGAATTTAAATAAAATTTGTAATGTTTTTTTTTTGGTTTCTAGATTAATCTTAACTTTAAAGTTGCCAAGTAAAGCGAAACTGGGGAGGAACAATAATTTATGATTTTCTTATAAAATTTATATTATTCTTGCGGGCACTAGTGCTGTGGATTCTCTAACAAAGAAAAATGAAATAATATAAATATTTATATTGACTTAAATAAATTTTGTAATGCTCGTTTTATTAAAGTACTTTGCAAGTCTCACAAAAAGCATATGAACAAAAGTTTCATATTATCGTACTTAGATACAGTATTATTATTGAAAATGATTAACAATGATATATCAAATCAAGTAAAAAATATCGATATAAAAACTAATAAAAGCTCAAGAATTAGGTGGAATGTAAGAAAAAAAAGGTCTTAATGAAAATGAAGTGTTTTAGACAGGGTGCTGATTAAAGCATGAATCTAAAAAAAAAATAGAGTTTAAAGTTAAAGGCAAGGCAGATTACGTATCGCAGTGGCACACACAGCGTCTGACTGTAAGCGTGATTGATAATTGTGAGATCGATTCCCACTCGGGGGAATAAATTATTATCCTCGTACTGGTAACTAGACAAAGCGCGGCGTTGTGTTCCGCAACTGAAAAACAATGTTTATAAATGGCGCCAAAAGTACAAACAATCTAAAAAGCTTACAATGAAATTTATACCATCAACATAAACAATGAAACTCACAATAAATATTATATTGAAGAGAGCGATAAAGAACTTCATACACCTAATACTTCTAGGCTTCATCTTGAATTTTAAATTGAAATTTATTTCTACAAAATTACTACAATTTCATGAAAAGTCCACCTTCGATGGTGCTAGGAGGGTAAATGAGCCATATCGATCATTGCATTTGACGACTCGCTTCGACCATTAGGGGTGCGATTGAGTGATAAGCGAAGCGTGTTTGATGATTGTTTTTTTTTTTTTTTATTATTTTTAAACTTCGGGGTTGGGTTGGGGTATTGTTTCAAATGGGAAATGACGTCACGTTATGGTTTTAACCGGTGATAGATTTTTAACTGTGATTTTAACTTTTGTTTGTTTGTTTGCGGTTATTTTTATTTTATTTTTAGAACTATTAGAATATATAGAATATAATAAGTTACGTTAATTTTGGTCCAATGTATAAGTTATGTCCAATTTGTAGCACGACTTTTTTTCTTTATTTTTTTTAGTTTCTTGAGGCTTTGAGTTGAGTGGTGGGACTCGAAGCCTTACTTGACCAGAACGAACAAATGAAAATACAATATTGCACTCTTTCGAGTGGGCATCGAACTCATAGCCGTCGCGTTTACATACGCACGATTGTGCTTCTGCATCACGACGGCCTTAAGTAATAGATAACAATGCACTGAGATAGGAACCCTAAAAGGGGATATGGTCATAGCAGAAATTTTGTTTATCGAAATAAAAAAAAATATATCTAAAATAATTTTCATTTTACAAAGAGAAAGAATGAATAAAATTATGCACACGCATGGGCACAAGTGTGTGATTGTAAATGCGACAGGTATGCGCGACAGTATGGGTTCAATTCCCACTCGAGTAAACTAAATATTTTCATTTCTTCGCACCGGTGTCGGAGCAAAGTGCGGCGTTGAGTTTCGCCACTTAACACGCAGTGCCTCGAATTCAGCGAAAGTGAGCAGCGTAGTACCTTAACACTAAGAATACAGCGAGAAATTGAAGAAAAAGGAAAACAAAATGACATGATGAATAATTCATTCTCCTATTGGGTATCGAACCGTTTGTACGTCTTGGCTTACAGTCAATGGCTGTGCTGCTACGTTTCGATGGCTTCGTTGTTAAATATATAGAAATAAAAACTGATATTGTAAAGCTCGTATCTCATATTATTGGCTTGTCATTAAACTTATTGCACCAACGACGTCAATACTGACGTTAAATTCCTGAATTTTTTATTATAAGAAAATCTATAGCGTGGGAAAACAGGTGCACCATTTCCCCATAAATGATGAACGTCTTTGTTTCAATATTTCTGTACTATCAAATAAATATAGCTCTTATCCTTTAGTATTAAGATCCATTATTGTATATAGATTATAATGAAATTAATTATTGTAGTATTCTAGTATACCACTAGATACTAGTGGTCTTATTAAGTAGCAAATATACAATTTAGGTTTTGAATTATAGAAATCAATAATTTCCTATAGCTTTGTGACCATGTAGATAAGTATTTTAGTTGCACTATAAAGCAGTAAGTGAGGCCAGCCAGCTGTGGGCTCGATCCCTCGTCGAGGAAATGAAATATTTATATACATTTATATTTTCATTTTTTCACTCTGGTGTCAAGGCAAAGGACGGCGTTGAGTTCCGCCACTCAACACGCAATGGCAACACGAAAGTGGGGAACGGAGTGTCTTAACACTTAACCTCTGCCTACCCTGCTGTGTGCGAGATATAGCTTGAAGCTGATTTTTTTTTTGTTATATAACAGTTTCACGCATTTTCACGCATAGCAGGATACGCAGAGGGATCACAGTGTAAGAGTGTTGATATGAGCGTCCCGATTTTGGCGGGACGACGCGATGCTATAGCCGAAAATTATACAGAGTAAACCAAACAGTTAAATCTGCAAGACTGGTTGATATTAAATGGTGGAACTCAATGTCGGCTTTGTCTTGTTACAAGAGCGATATTTAAATTTGTCACTGCACTTAAATTCTTTTAAGTAGTTTTATAAATAAAGTTAATGAGAAATGCTTATTACTCCATCTAAGAATATGTAAAAAATAAAAATATGCGGAACTAAGATCACTCAAATTTTAGGCTGGATAGTATCTCTTAAACAATAAAACGGTGACCATAATTATATAAAAACAAAAACGAATTGTTGAGTTTTATCTAGCAAGAACTGATATAAATAGTTAAATAGTTTCCATTTTCAAGAAAACCACCAATCAACACGAAATGCCTCAAGAATTCTCCGGAAAGATTCTTAATGAAAAGGAAGTGACTTTACACTAGATCTCCAAGTTTCCTATGCCTATCCTGCTCCGTGCGAGATACAGCGTGAAGCTAAAAAAAGTTAGAAAAAATCTTTAACATCGCCAGTAAAGAGTGACAAAAATAAACTAGCATGAAAACGTCTAATAAGCGTTTTGACTGACAAAACTGACAAAAATTTTAATAATTTCAATATGTTCAATATCTAAGATTCTATATAAAGATATCTTTAAATTGCGCCTATAAAAACTATCACCACTGCATATTTTTTTTCTTTTTTGCTGGCAGACGAAGGAAACCTTGAAATCTAGTATCAGGACACTCTATATCACATTTAAAACAATAAAAATGTTTAAATGTAAACTTAAAAGTATTTCTAATGGTACATTAAAACAACACTGTAATCTAAGATATTTATTTCTATGTAAGCCATTAGACTAAGTTCAGGTGGTAAAATCCGAAAATTATTATGCGATACAATACCGTACCAGCAAACGCCAAATGACAAAAAAATGGCGGCAAAAATATGATTTCTACCTTAAAAACTATTTTATCAGCTCGTAAAGCTACATTAGCTGTATTGCTATCGTAATCTTAATTAAAAAAAAACTCAGTTAATAATCATTTTTAATACCAAATATATTTTATAATACAAATATCCGGCCATTTGGATTTGAAGTCACCATATATCTGGTACTTGATATCCGGCCAAGAAGCTATTCGTTTCATTTGTTTGTTTTGTCTTCAACTATTGATATTTCGTATCAAAGTTAACGAAAATAAAAATTCATTATTTCGTTATTTGATTATATAACATTTATGTCAACTGGTAAGCCATTAAGGGCTAGTTTTTAATGTAAAATGAACATACTCGTATTATTAACTATTTTATAACATCTGTTATTAAGTTAAAGGTTTTACTAATATAAATTATTAATATTATATATTATTCGGGTGATAAATGATAATTAATTAATATCGGATAGTTTGCTTGTAAATTTGTACTTCGCTCCTCACGTTGTTTGCCACCCACATGGCCAACAGCATACCTGCAGCCTGAAAAATCATTTTTATGTACTGTAAAGTTATGTTTATGAATTAAAAAATATGTTTATGAAAACAGTAATGAATTTATCAATCATAAATATTTTATCTGTGGAACACACCCACACAAATTTATACAAACCAATCAATGGTTTGTGTAAAAAAATCTGTGAGTTATAAGTTAATTTTTAAGATAATATATGTCTTCTTAAAAATATAAATAAAAAAAAACAAGAAATCTTATTAACAAATAAGATTAATATATTTTTATTATTTGCCATACTTTTTAGCGATTAGACATAGACATGTCTAATCGCTAAATCATAAATGAATCGCTCTAGAAATAGAACCTACAATTTTTATAAAATATGGTAGAACAGTGAAAGGCACCTGAAACTCACTTTTTTTTATTTGAAGTTGTATGAATGTTTTTTTTTTCAAATTATTTGGCAGTGCGTAGGGAACATAACGTCTTAACACTTGGCTGATTTTACCTATAGTATCTACTATATTCAGAATTTAAAACTAAAAGTTACTAAAAGTAACTAAGTTACTAGTAGTAAGTAGTAGTTAAGTTTTTTTTTTTTAAGTTACTAAATATTTTACCTCAAACCAGAAACTAGTGACGGCTACGCCGAGTAGCCAATCCGCATCCGATTTTAATGCATAAAGTATCTCGTCTTCACATCCTTCTGTATAATAGCTCGAAGATCTAACAAAAAATACATAAAAATTGAACACAGTAAAGAGTGGGAGTTCAGCTCCAACCATCTATTTTGTCAGGTAAATTACACACATTTCTTCGGTAGTATTAATTGAGAATAAAAAACATTAGTCCAAACATTTATTCACAAAATTTTTATATCTTATTTTGTTAATTATTTTCAAATCTTAACCCATACTCCTTTAGATGATCAATTTGACCTGTATGATATTGTTAGAATTATATAATAATTCAGTATATTCCAAGCACAATCTCAGTAACTAAAAGCCATTTCGAGATGATTGTTTTTCATTTGTTAATTAGTCCAATTTTATTAATTAGTCCAATTTTCATTAAAATTCAATATTCAGGATTCAGTTTGAAGCTGAAAAATATGTGAGGTAACTGTTTCTGTTATCAGGTACTGGAATTATTATTTTTTAGCTTCACGCTTTATCGAGGTAGCCAGAGAGAAGAGAGCGTCAGACGCTACTTCCTCTAATATTGACGATACGGTGTTCTCGAAGATCAACCGAGGTCTTAATTAATTTTCTTTTAGTTACAAGGCTAACTTGATATTTAACAACGCGTTTCTCCAATCTGATCTCAAAATTTAAACTTATATATTGCTTACTCAATGCATGCACGGTACATTTGTTGTTTCGCGAATGCAGTCCTAGCTCGATAGGCACGTGGACAACAAGACAAGCTGATATGTTTCTGCATAGCTATGTAATCTTCTGGTCCATTGAGACCACAACATCCATACTGAAATAGCATTATAAATAAAAAAAATAAAAATTAGCTTCACGCTGTATACCACACACAGCAGGGTAGTCAGAAGGAACCTAGTGTTAAGACACTCCGTTCCCCACTTTTTCAATATAAATACTTTATCCCTAGCGGGGTAAATACTTAATTAGAAAACGTATAAAAATCCCTAGCGGGGTAGTCAGAGAGAACGGAGCGCCAAACGCTACGGTCTCTACAT
>DWAN01005319.1:0-11350 GCA_018230445.1 Heliconius hewitsoni
GGTAATCACTTACCATCAGATGACCCGCACGCTCGTTTGCCGTGTCTTTTCCATACAAAAAAAAAATAGCGTTCTCTACGCCGCGCTGTTTTACTCTCTAGATGGTTGAAGTAAAAAGTTCATTCCTTCGACTATAAATTGAACTCACAACCGTCGTGGCAATAGAAACTTACATGTATTAGAATATTTAAAGCAATATTTTCAATATATTAGTTAAATCAGTTTTATTTAGAATTATAATTAAAATGGCGGGATTTTGTCAAAAATATTTAATAATTCTTAATAAGTGAAAAGTTATCAAAAATGTTCTCGACGAACTAGTAAATAACGAATTTCTCATATATATTTACTATCTAATGATGTCAACGGTATATTTGTACTTTAGTCTAGACTCTAGACCCTTAATACTATTGAATCGATTTAGCTATATTTTTACATAAATCTAGGAATATTAAATTATCTAGAAATAGTAAGCTTTTCAAATTGAAATCTATTTTATGTTAAGACTAAAGTGGTTCAGTTAAGTTATTAAAAATTATGATAAAATATTTTATTTATGTGTTTTGTAGAGCATTCAAATCTTAATGTCCACACAAGGTCGAGAGTAGAACTTAAAGATGCACTAATAATGGAGTAAAAAAATAACAGGGTAGCCAGGGGGAACCTGGAACCTAGTGTTAAGACTCTTCTATTTCCCACTTTCCACCGAATTCTCAAGGCATTACTTGTTGACAATTGTGACGGAACTCAGCGCCATTACTGCCTCATTACTAGCGCGAGAAAATGAAAATATAAAATATTCCTCCGAGAGGAAATCGATCCCGCAACCATTACTTTTACAATCGCACTCTTGCGAACCTGCGCCACGATGGCGTCAATAAATAATTTGCCAAAAAAAGTAATTCGTTTTTCATTTAATAGAATGCTAATTCTAAAGTCCTCTGTCTACCCAACGATCTTTTCTTACGTTTATTTAAGCTAAGTGAATAGACTATGCCTAAATAGCCCGAAGCTTGAAACGTGTCAAGGTGACTCGAAACATAAATTATAAACGTTCAAAACAAATATATTTTAATGTTTTCTGTCATAATTGGTATAATTATTTATCATTTATAGTAGCATTAATATTAACTTTTAACAATACCACGGATTATTCTTTTTCTGCTTTTTATGTGTATTTTTGAGAGCTTCACGCTGTATCAAGTATCAGTATAAGTGGCGTAAGTAAACGCTGTGTTTTGTTTTACTAAACAAAAATATTAGAATATTGAAAATATTATAAAAGATAATGTTACACATAAAATAAATGATGTTGTATTAAATTCTCTATGAAACTAGTATTCTAAGCATGTATATTGTATAACAAAGCGACAAGTACTTTTGTTACAGTTCAACTTATCAGTGTTTGTAATGTTCTTCTGTTATTTTCACTTTCCTTATCAAGCGCTACTTAGCATGCTACCGTGGGACAATGTAAAGGATTTCTTTTATATTGATTCTTTAAATATATTATTTTTAATTTAACCAGATACTATGGATACTTTGTTTATTTGACTATCTTTGTCTCGTTTACATAAATCACGACGTTGGGTTCCGCGATTTAATATGGAATGTCTTAAAAATTATCTGGAAAGTAGAAAAAATAATGTCTTAACACTTAGATACCTATGCCGATCCTACTAAAAAAATTAAACTAGCTAGTCAGAGAGAACGGAACGCCAAATGGTACGGCATCCACTTTCATCAGCCTCTTCATACATACCATTCGTCATCTATTTTACCATTCTTTCATCTTTCATTCTTTCGACGTGCCCAAACCAGTTGAGCACGTTCTTCATTCATACTCACCGTGACATACTTACTGGTACCTGCCATTCTGTGTATATCTTCATTGCGGATTCGCTCAGCGAAGCTAACCCCGCATTTCCTATGAAGAGATCACATCTTTACAGCATTATTTCATTCTTCTTCTGTAATACCCACCCCCGGTTACACTGCCGTATAACAGCGTCGGTACCAACACTGCGTGGTGTATGGCCAAACGCGCTGCTGTGCTTACGTTTCACCGTCTCATCAATGTTGTTAAGTCACCGTTAACCCTATTATCGGCAGCAATACGCCTTTCCGCATCAATTTCATATCTGCAATCTCTACTGAACATACTTCCCAAATATATTACTTTATTCACTTGTTCTAAAATCTTAACATTTGCTACATTCCGTCTTTTTATGTTGCTGAAAAAGAGCATAATATTAAGCAATTTAAATTTTACTATCAACAGGTTATAAACTTTACACCAGGATACAATGAAAAAGTTCATGTACCTATATCTGCTTTTCCGGCCTCAGTGCAGCTACGCCCGCTTGAAATATACGAATGTTTAAGTGTATTTAAGAAAAACTAGCCAAGCGCGAGTCAGACTCGCTCACCGAGGATGACTATGATTGGGAAATGTCTTATGGCTTTTGATGATGCGACTACTATAGTCTGCTAGTGCGCGCCGGCCACCGGCGATCTGGGGGTCTGTGCGTGCAGGTTAATAAATTTTGCGTAAAAACAAATATTTTAAAAAGTGTATTAATTATTTTAGTTTTATTATCTATATGGTCATGCATTTAAGAAATCGTAAGAAAGATATTGAACTAGGTAGACA
This sequence comes from Heliconius hewitsoni, assembly GCA_018230445.1. NCBI lineage: Eukaryota > Metazoa > Arthropoda > Insecta > Lepidoptera > Nymphalidae > Heliconius > Heliconius hewitsoni. The sequence goes on from DWAN01005319.1 coordinate 2,654, forward strand.
GTAAGTACGTCTGCACGGCAAGCGCAGTTTTTCCCACGTAAACTCCTATTCCTGAAATCTTGAAATCTCGATTTTTTATTCATCATACAAATTGAGAGCTTCAGATTCAGCCAATTCAGTAAATGAGTTGTATAAAATTATAGCAATAAGTAAAGTTTTCTAAGTAAAATAAGTTAATATGACTATTTTATTTACGAATCGATTGTAATAAAACAAACCCTATATGTTAAGAAAAACTTGCTAAAATCCAAAAATAAAAACAACATTTAAATCGGTTAAGCTAATTCTAAGGTTAGCGTGAACAAACGCACAGACAAACAGACAAAAAAATTAAAAATCGTTGTTTGTCTCCTTATAGATATGCTAATTATTCACTTATTTCCGGTTAAGTTATAGGTCAAGTGAAAAAAAGGGAAACTTCATTCATCCCTTAATCCTCGTGAATCACTTCGTAAACTCGTATTTAAAATTCATAATCCCTACTTCCAACAAACGACTAAAATAGCTTCCCAGCTATGTTACCACATTTGAAAAATGACAGCTACCCTGTCCATTTAGAAAGGCCACACTCTCGGGTCGAGACTATTCAATAAGATTTAACCGCATCAAGTCGATCCAAAGAAATGTTTCTACGAAATTTTAGCTTTTATCGATATGCTACATCCATCACGTTGAATAGTTTACTTGGTATCGAAATCTGTTTTCAAATCTTAACTTTAATAATGATGTTTGTATTCATATTTTATGCCAAAATTCACTAAATTCACTTCAGGTTCTAAGAAAATTCTTAAATTATCCACTGCATCTACATCTTTATTTAAAGATTCTCAAAACCACGATCTATGTATTTAGTTGTATCTGTATTATATAGCAAAACATGTAACTTTAATCATTTTCCCGCATAGTAGAGTAGATTACCAGAGTGGGAAAATATTATAAATATGAAAGTTTGTGAAGATGCCAAAAGATAACTGAACAGATTTAGATAAAACCTTACTGTAGCTTACATCGACTGTAATTTGGTTAAATAAAAGAAAAAGATTAGGCAAAAAAAAGATAGGACAAACGGCAAATTATAGTTTCATATCAAAATAACGTTGCTTTAAACATATTAAACAGCACATAAAACATTGTAGTACATCAGAAAGTCACGAGAGTGTACAATTCCATTAAGCGCATGGCCAGAAGCGGAATAGACGTTAAAATTTTAAAAATCTAAATCGATTTACCTCGACCTGATTCGTGCCTTCCATTCACCTGTGGAACTCTGAGAAAATCTGCCGCGACGTAATTCAGGATTCGGTAAAAAGATTTCCTTTCTCTGACATTTGTAATAACGAGATATTTGGGGACTTTTCTTGGATAGCAAAATTTTCTACGAAGCCTTTTTTTTTAATGATGGCTCTTTAAATGTGAATCGTGAACGCCTTATGCCTTTGATTTGTCTTCGGTACCTGATCCTGTTTATTGAGCAAGTTTATGTTTTAATGAAATAGATAATGGACGATGCTATTTTTGTACATTCAACTAGAACTTTGTTAGAGAAAAATAAATCTTTTGTATGAAATATAAAATCTTAATGTTAAAATAATCCGTGTTCTGAACATTTTTTTATTTCTTGAATTATTTTACGCTCGTGACAAAAATGGAATGGAAAATTTGTAAAAGCTAATTCACAATTTTTTGTCGAAATCTAAATGTATGTCAAAATAGAGATGTCAAGTAAAGAAATTAATCTAAACAAAGAGGGCCGTTGAGTTTCGTCACTACCACACATTGTCACGTTACTCAGGCACAAGCCAAAAAACAGACTCTAAAAATAGTCTTAATAGCGTTTTCGTGAAGCGAAAAAAAAACATGTTCGCCCAACATATAAAGTTATACTTTCCATGTTAAGCAGAATTAAGCGTGAATCTAGTAGATATTTCTTGCTTAGGGACGTGTCTATAATAACATATTTTACGATATATATATTATGTAAAGATAGTGGGAGACGGAAGTATCTTAATGGAAGAGTCTATTACTACTAGGTTCCCTGTGTATCCTATGTGCGAGATACAGCTAAAATATATGTATGTATATATGCTCAGAAAAAAACAAAAACGTGTTGACACTATAAAATGGAAGTTTTTTAAGGCAATATTTACGTATTTCAGTGTTTAGTTGATCTGATGTCAAACAGTCGCGCGGACGTGCCGTGGTATAACAATCCAGATAATTTATGGAGTGACGTGTGAATGTAGAATATTATTAAGCTATTATGCTGAAACTTACTAGTAATGTATACGAGTATAGTATATTACAATATTTTACTCATGAATAGTTTTATGCTCGTCTCTCCATACTAGGGTAGGCTGTACCTAGTGTTAAGACACTCTGTTCATCACTTTCTGTTGAATTTTCGAGACATTGCGTGTTATTTTCAACAATTAGTGAGATGCTGTCCTACGATATCATGATGGCCTCAATTTTTACTTATAATATAGTGGTCCTCTTTTTTTAATATCCTCGTTTGAATGTCTTAATAATTTATTTTATGAACTGGAAGATAAAAAACAAATTTAATAGATTCACTTAGATATATTATCAATAGTTTATGCTACTCGTCATAACTTTAAAGAATGATGATAACACTCATATACACGCATGGTGTTATAATATTATAATTAAACGCGAACGCAAATCACTAACCGCGTAATACCTAAGTAGGGGACAGATTTATTTTATTCTGTAAATAATAAAAAATGAAACAAAATTATATTCAATTAACCTACATCAAGCAACTGTAGTTGGTAAATGTTTTAGAATGAATTTCTATAGTATTACACGAAGTGCGTGCTTGAAGTAATCATAGTGTTGTCAACCGCAGATGCGGTCTGCCACTTTCATATATAACTTATGTTTGTGTTGGTTTTAGTGTTAAAACTACTGAAATATTATTATTGTTATATTAAAGTTCATGGTACATGCTGATTTAATTGTTGAACTAGTTTCTTGTTTTATACGCTGAAAATATAGTTGAATTTTACAATACTTTACTGTTAACTTTAAAAATGTATTTTTTAATTTAGCTTCATTCTGTATCCCGTGCAGAGGAGGGAGAATTTAGTGTTGAAACGCTCCTTCTCCCACTTACACGCTTCCGTTTCTCCTTCAGAAACGGATTGCATGTTGAGTAGCGACACTCAACGCTATACTTTGGCCCGTTACCAGAGTGAGAATATAAAAAATATAGAATATTTTATTTCCTCGAATGAAAACTGAACCCACAATCTCCCGTTTATAGTCCGACGTTGTACTTTATTACATAATATTATCACTAAACCAGAATTAATAATTTATCTTTTTAAGTAATTCTAAAACATTTTTCTTATATTTTTACAGTAAAACAACACAAATACGGGATCTAGTAAGTACTTATAAATAATTATTATATACAATATAAAAAATATCAATGTGAGTGAGGTGAGACGTGGCAATATTCAAGCTCAGATATGGTAAACCAACGGAAATTGAAGATCGTTGAACATATTGGATACGTCAGTCGAGTTTATCCTTTCAGGTGTTTCCGTCGGCTTTTTTTATAAAGTAAATATAGAAAAAAAGCCTTTGTAGTATGTTCTAGTTATGACTAAAATTTACATTGTATTGAGTTCGTATTCTAAAATTTACAAATCATGGAAGATATCATTCCTCGTTTGTTTAGTTCTGTGTTAGATCCCCAATCGGAGTGGTTTTTATATTTAAATTATTTTTATTTGTACAAAACGTCGCGTTGTGTTTTTCTATTTATCAACATATGACAGATTCACAAATTAAAAAAATCCAAATTGTATTACGATATTGCTTCTTTTGGAACATTTTAACCATTTTATTTACTGTGTCTTTTCATGTATCTTCTAAGCTTTAGAACTGTGAAAGGGTGAATACCAATAGGATGCAGGAAATGCTATTCGACTAATTGGGCTGTCAGCCGCAGGTGCGATGTCGCGTCTGCACGATAACTTATATTTGCGTTTTAGCGTCGGCTTAATTGACAGTCTTACATTGCGCGGTTGTAGAGTATGTAATCAGTATGAGTCACGAATATAATCTACTAAATTTAGATTTGGACTAGGATTTTAAGATATTTTTTTAAAAAATAAAGATATTTTTTTAGGTGTATGTTCATTAAGATTTAAATAGTAATTAGGTTTATTGCGTTATCCAGTATTTTATTTAAAACATTTTTTTAGGGTTCCGTACTTTAAAAGGTAAAAATGGAACCATAATAGGATCATTTTGTTGCCTGTCTGTCAATACTATTTATCTCGAGATGGCGTGGAGGTGACAAGCTCAAATTAATATATGATAAACTCTTGAAGCACACAAAAAAATCAAGCTATACGACTATATAATATACTTTCATTAATATATTTTTTGTTGAATTTTGTATGATATGCATATTTCGTACATGGGCAGTTTCCTATATGCATATGCATATAGAAAACTGCCCGTAGACCTACAGCTATGAAAATTTGCCACAAAGTTAACAGAACAAATAAAGGAAAAAATAATTACAAGCTTATAATTGTAGTACATTTCATGCAAAATGAATGCATACTCCCGTATATATAACCTTGTCAAATTTCTTTTCGCGTTTCTTCTTCCCATTGACTTACAACTCTGAAATTATACGGAAACCCGGTGGAGTAGGCTGACTCGCACTTGACCGGTTTTTTTAGCACAGCGCTGTACTCTAAACATCCCAAAATTTCAATTCATTTACTGAATTTACTTGAATTATTTATCCTCACACAACAAATCTATTTATATTTTCACATAACGATACAAAATAATTATATTACTGTTATACGTATAATAGAGTAAGCTGAATGTTTGCCAGTAATTAATTGTTTCAATAGAAACACAACGTCTCACTCGTCCCACGAAATCTTATGCGACGCCAGATATTCTGAATGGGTTTCATACGAGAATAACATCAAGCAACTTGCCTTAATAATTTGTTCTACCGTGCAATGTTAAAGTGTTACGTTTAAAGAATTAAATTTATGATAATATATTTAAGTTTTAGAAAATGAATAAGATTTTTGTTAAATGTTATTATTATTAGGTCAGTCGTGGCGCAGGGCCATTCAACATGTATTGCCTGGAAAAAAGAGAACGGAGTGTCGAATACCATCTGCCCTCTGCCCCCCTCCCCCCTCTACTCTATCGAGGCGAGAAAAAACGTAAAGTTCCTAGTTTTTTCTGATCTGATTATGGGGTGCGTTAAGTTTTATAACTTAAACAGTGAAATTAAAATAATATTACATAAATATGTTTATTAATATACGAAGTTAAAGTAAAAATGTGAACAACAAATGTACATTACATTAATCAAATTAAAATTATAAGCTTTATTAATCAGCTTTATTAAACATCTAGAGCACTTACGTATATGAAGGGGTTTTCACTTTTATAAAACAATATTAAACTGATCCGCTTACCGACAATAATATTATGATATATAATAATTCATTGCATGGATTAAATGACGTTAACACAACTCATGTTTTTTTTAACGTCACGCTGTAACTCGCACTCAGCGAGGTAGGCATAGTGGACCTAGTGTTAAAACACTCCGTTCTCTATTTTCTGCCAAATAATGGAGGCTTTCAGAACTCAACGCTGCTCTTTGCCTCAAAACCAGAAGAAGGGAAATGGAATTGTTAACATTTCATTTCCTAGAGTGGGAATCGAATCCACATTTACAGTTTAGGGGCCTGCGCCACGACTATTTTTATTAAGAAAATGTATAAAAAATTGTACGTAGCGGGATTCGAACCCCTGCCTCTTTGGAAACCGTTTTATATATATCTTATACGTTTGTTAGAACTTATTTAAGTTGTTAGCATCTTTGTAGGGAGATTTTTACAAATTTCCGCTACCCAAATATAATTACTTAGAATTATCGTTTTGGCAAGAAGTATTTTTCTTTCCTAAGTGTGAAATAACACTTTAAATTTTTTTAAAAATGATCAATCATACTACATACTTTCTAAAATGAAAATATTGCAGTTTTACGATTTTCCAACAATACAAGTCTGCCTACACCGAAATGAAGCCAAAGCAAACGCTTAATTAATATAAACTTATACTCACAAAATATACAATACTCAATCGAATGTGGCTTTTCTAAAGGCCTAACATAAAATCTAGTGCATATTTCATCTATGATACGCCTAAAAGCCCATTTGTACGGAACAATCGTATTTGCACCTGGCCAAAGACTGGGCGTACCCGTAGGTAGTAGGCAAATAAATTCCAAGTCCGTTCGTCCGTTGGTTTGAGCTTTCAACTACTATATTGTTCATTCGCCTAACATATAGTAGTTTAGTTGGAATATTTTTGAATGATGTTGGTTGTGTGTTTTGAATTTTATAATAATAAATAAGATTGAACTCTTAAAGGATCGTCAAGAATAATATAATGGTGGTGGTATATATATGTTTTTTTTTGCTGATAGGGAACCCTTTACAGATAGGACTGACTCACTCTTAGCCCATTTTTTTAGCTTCATACTGTATTCCGCGTATAGAAGGACAGGCAAAAGTAAATCAGTGTTAAAATGAAATTTGTAAAAATATTCCGTTCTCCATTTTCGCCAAATTGTCGAGACATTGCTTGTTAAGTAGCAGAACTCAATCAGACGCTTTTTCACGGTACCACAGAAATGAAATGAAAATCACTACCCTGCGTGGGAATCGAATACACAACCATCACGTTCACAGTCGAACAGTACCGTTGCGCTACGACGGTCTCAACACTACTACTGTACTTAAAATCAAATAACAATAATAATAAAAACCATAACAAAAAATAACATTAACAAAATAACTCACTGGCTACCAATTATTCTAGCTCCATTCGGTTTAATGAAATGAAATCTGCGCCACGGTGTTTGACGACTTGCTCAGGTGTATTTTCGTTTAATAAGCGCAGAGATGAGAGGTCACCCCTACATCGGGGGTCGCGGACAAAGACAACCGAAGGCACCCTTTTTACCTTTTTTCCTTAAGATAAAAACAGAAAGTGGATTAAATGTATAGATAGCCGTCACCCATAAAGAGATTGAATCGAGATTATCCTAAAAGAAAGAACGGTGCGCCGTTTTTTAGTCTGAAAACTTTTGTTTTTTTTTGGTACAGGTGCCTTAATTTTTATTTCTTGAATAATTTAAATCTGTTTGTTTTATTTTTTTCGTTATTTTTGCAAGAATTCTATTTTCGGTCCGCTCTCGTTGTCAGTTTTCTCTCGCTTTATGCGGGGTTGGGCGGGATTGTAAATATGTACATTTTAAAAAAGCACTTCTGTATTTTTTTCTTGTGAATTTTGGACTCGAAAATCCAAGTATGGCGTGCGGGACTACAGATTTTATAGTGAAAATATCACCACCATGTCAGAAAAGCCTTTGTGGATTGTTATAAATTAATATAAAATTAACACCTTAGTAATAAAAATTCTACTATCGAAAAAAATTATAAATGTATTAAAAAAATCTTTATTATGGTGACACCAATGTCCTTATTTCACGCTTCCACTCTACTCCCCTTTATCCTTTTTCTTCTACGTTCCCTCTATCGACCCTGCTATATAATAGAACGTAGTACTTAGACACTCTGTTCTCCATTTTTACAAAATTTTTAGCAGAGTAGGCAGAGGGAACCTAGAGTTAAGACTGAACGCCTCGCTCTGCCTTATAAATTAACATATGTAATGTAATAACATTACATATGTTGTTTCATTCAAATATGAATGAAACAATAATAAAATGAAACGTACTATAGATTTAAGCATTCATTAAAGCGTATAAACCGTTATATAAATTATGTTTATTCAATCAGTTGTAATATTTTATGAGACATACGAATGACTGCTTCTTTAACCCCATAATTTATTATAGCGTGTATATTTTCCTAGTAAAATATAATAAGTTAGCTTGTTACACACTATTTTCTATGTGAGGCCGGTTGCGACGATAACGGATTCGATTCCCACTGGTTATAAGTTAAAGCGCGGCGTTGGGTTCCGCCACTTAACACATATGTCTCCAAAATTGGACGGAAAGTGGGCAATGGAAAACTTACACTAGATTGGGTAAGCAAAGATAAGCAAAATTATTTATTATTGTGTCTACAATTCCACATACAATACATAAAAAGTTTTGTTCGTTTTAGTTTGTTTTGTTTCTTCCCTTTAATGTACGAGAACATTTTCAAAACTATACGATACATTTTAATGTACTTTTCATTGATATATAGAATGATTCGAGAGAAAGTTTCGTAGTGATTTTACATTTGTAGTTTTGAGACAAAGAATAATTTTCAAATAAAAATGTATTCCATTTCCCTGTTTAAATAAAATATATTAATTAGAGCTTTTTGAGAATTACTTTACAGAAGTTCCATCACGTATCACTACTGAAGTTACGCCTCGTGGGGTTGAAACACTTGTAGACTTGTAGAGAAGAAAGAGGGAGGTCCTCTAGAATAACATAATTATGTGGCACTCTACAAGCTTAACAGTATTTTGTTTATTAAAAAAAAATCAAATACATCATACTTTCATGCTATATGAATTATTTACAACGTAAAAAAACCTATTTATCTTTCCTAAGTGTGGATTAACACTTTAAAAATGTTTAAAAATATTTAA
>DWAN01005320.1:0-11347 GCA_018230445.1 Heliconius hewitsoni
TAAGTAAATATTTCATCTTCTCGAGTGGGGATCGAACCCACAACCAATCGGTTTTGCAGTCACACTTGCCCCTGCGCCACGTATGGCCTTTTGTTACGTATAATTGTTTTCTTTAGTTAATATTCATTACCATTGTATACTTTTTTTTCTTTACGCTGTATCCCGCATATGTCAATGCATATAAGCTAAGGAATCTTCCCACTTTTCGCTGAATTGTTGAGACATTGCTTGCTAAGTGGCGGGATTTGTGTTTTTGACCACTTCCTGTCCTAGAGTGATCGAACCTACAACCATCGAACTTAAAATTAGACGCTGTTCCACTACTGAGTAAGATTTAGTAAACATATGCGAATAATGCAGTTTCAATAAATATATAAATATATTTGCATTGATGTATAATATTAACGTATATGTATGAATATTAACATATATTATTTTTACTCGTAAATGTTATAATAAAAGTAGTAATAATTTTTTTAGTGCACTTCTTACTACACTAACATGTCCATTTGTAATTTTGACATAAACAATACATTATATACATACAAGTCATGGCCGTCATGGAACAGCGGCACAGCGTTTGACTCTTTGCGCAAAATATATGAGTTCGATTCTAACTTAGGGGAATGAATTATTTTAATATTCTCACACTTCGCAATTGCTCCTGTTCAACACGAAAAAAAAATTGGTTGGTAAGTTGGAAACGGAGTGTCTTAACACCAGGTTCTCTCTGGCTGCCCTGCTACATCCCTATAAATGCTATAAGTAAGACATTAAATAACTAAATTGAGCTAATAAATAAAGAAAATATTAATAAATACACAAACAATAGTTTTAAGAACGCTTTAACAAAAATACGTGGGTGTGTACACTGCGCAAACAATGAGTTAACTATTGAAGGAAGCACTAACAACTTGTTTATTTAAAGTCAATGTTAATCGTGGAATGCTTAAAATGGTTTCTTTAAACACGCATACATAAATCCACACAGACAAACATATATACATATTTGAACTTATTCTAATATCTAATTTATATTTGAATAAAAACGCATGGGGAACGGAATATTTTAACACTAGGATCCTTCTGTTAACTCTGCTATATTCAAGATATAGTGATAAACTATAATTAAATATAAAAGCAGCGTCTTAAATACAGTTGGTATGTTAAAATATTTTTTGAAAAACATTGAAATAAAAACAAATTATTAATAAAGAAAATAACCTTATAAAATACTTAATATGCAAGTTACACGTGCGAAGGTAAAAATAAAACGAACGAAATATAGAGTATACATTGACCTCAAATATATTGACAATGCAGATTTAATTACGATAACATCACATACTGGTGGTAAAGAGATTACCCTGACAATGACGGACCTTGTCTCTACAAGACGACCTTCTGTTACAACTTCTGTAAAAGTAAATAATTGTAGAGACCAGATTATCAAAAATGTAGAGCTAGAGAAATTTTGAGATTGATGTTTGTGATATTTTCCAGTTGTTGAAAATTGTTTCGTTTCCTATTTATGAAATATTTTACATTATAAGTATATTTCAATTTCTAAAAGCAGAAACGCAATACAATAATAATTAATTTAAAAAAATATGCTATATTAAGTAGCACAGTACATGTGTTTTATTACTGTCTATATTATAGAGATAACGGTTTCGATGGTTCCAAAGCTAAAATAGTCTATCTAATCGATAATACTTCTACTCCTAAGCAGAGTGGAGGAAAATGAAAAACCACAAATTTTTCTCTATTTGTACACCAATAAATTAAGAAATAAATAGATAGCCTTTAAGAGTTGTTTAACTAGAATCACAGCGGTAAACACGTGAGCATATCTCGATCTGATCTCACGCTGTTACACTGGGTACCCACCTCCGTTGAAAGGTTGAAAGGAAGGCCTGAGCTACAGCTAGCCTCGAGCTAAATTAATTAGAAGTATCACGCACAGGAGCAAGTAGACTCTACATATTTCACGATAGTAGAGCCCACGGCGAGGCGACTAGCTGTTAAAGCATGTCTTGAAGTTATTATATTTATCGTTTGTATAACATTTATTATTAGTTATATTTTGATTTTATTATAGTTTCTTAACACAATTGTTAAACAGAATACGTTGGTTTTATTATGAGGCTATTGAAGGTAAAAAAATAGCTTTAATGGTGGAGTGTCTTAACACTAGGTGCCTCATGCATATTCTGATGTATGCGTATTCAAAAGTATTTATGGAATCATACAGTCTTACATACTTAAAAAACTAAACTTATCCATAAAACTTGCCATAGTTGCCGCAACCTGCTCTATTGCGGTACCAAGTCTAATTAAACAGCAACAGCGGAACAGTGGAAACCTACTCGAGTCACTTGCTATATAAATCTGATAGTTGGTCAAAATTAATTGGGCGTTACAACTCAGGGTCGTTAAGCTCAAACCATATGAGAACAGAAAGTTTTTTTTTTTATATTCATGCTGTATCCTGATATAGGAAGGTAGACAGGGAAACTAACGTTAAGATAATCCATCCACCAATTACCGCGCAATATTGAAATCATTGCCAGAATCAGAACTCAACGCTGCGATTCGTCTTGATACCAGTGCGGGGAAATATAAATAATTCATACCCCCGAATTGGAAACGAATCCATAGCCATCGGTTGACGGTACTAGTTAGTACGCAGTGCAGCCATTACATTCTCGATTGTTAGAAATTTCTTTCAGTTAAAACAAGTAAATTTTGGCCAGAATTATCTCTAAAAGTGGACGCTAGAGTGAGACAAAATGCGATGTACCTACAGATCTCTTGACTTTGAAAACTTAATTGGCGTGACGGTTTTAATTACAGCGTTTTGGAGCAAGCACTCAACTACTGGCTCATACGTGTCGAGATATCACCGCGTCTCTACACAACTAATTATATTTTAAATACTTTAAACTATGATAAATTTTAACTTGACCATCTAGTATGTTAAATACGTAAACGTTTTCACTTGACATATTAAATATATGAATAGAAGTGATTTTTGAACTTCCATAAAAATAAAAAGTTAGCACTAGTCATAAATGTATATTTTTATTAAGACCGTTGTAAATACTAATATTGCCGTTAGTTGTATTTAGGTTTCGTACTAATCGACGCGGACGAATGTTTTTATACCAACAACTGTTAAACCAAATCATTTTAACTGTTTCCGAGTTTTAAATGAAATGGAGCTTTTTAATTGAATATCTGTGTAATAAACTTTATAGTGCTTTTATCGCAGTTTCGAAATTATATTCTTAGCATAGAATTTCATAGAATCTGTGATGTTTTATTCTCGTTTTACTCCTTTTTTTCAATATCGATAACGATAAGAAACGATATGAAACATGTAGATCATATAAAATATGATTACGAGATCAAAATCCAGAGATAAATGACTCAGACAGATGATTGTCACTAATGATATAATAAACAACATAACACTATATAATATAGAAATGTGAATGAATTTAGGAAAACAGAAAAAATATGTAAAATTAAATTTAATGAAATGTTGCTGTACATTTTAAAATATTATTTAGTATGAACTATATATAGCCCATGATTTTGTTAGCGCGGACTATATAATGTAATATCCTGATTTCTCCCGGTCTACAAGGGAATATGGGGAAATCCTCTCTTAGTCCTATATGTACTGTTACTGGAACCTACATGTTAAATTACAGGTTTCATAGATGCGTAGTTCTGGCTGTACTCCACGTTGCCTGTCGACCACTTAGTTTTTGCCCTTTGTGTAAACGTTCGACACGTGGTTTAAAGCAATTCCGTGCCTCACTTTCTGCCGAATTTTAGAAGTATTGCCTGGTGAGTGGCGGAACTCAACGGCGCACCTTGCCTCGTTATGAAATAAAAAATCAAAATCGTTCTCGTTATGAAAATGTTAAATATTTAATTTCTTCGAGTAACAGGAAAAAATATAACATACATTGACTTATAGTCAATAAACAAGAAAATTTCAACACTTCAAACACAAAGTATTTATAGGAAGGATATGTCAAAATAATATTAGAAAATAATTTAGTTTATAACTATCTGTTCCATTAAAATCAATCAATTGATAGAGGAAGTTAAAGTGACACGGCCGTTGAGCTTTTGTCACTCACGTTGCGATGTCAGAACGAATTTATATTATCGTATAAACAACACTTTCTATGTATACTAATTAATATTTTTTGTTGGTTCTGTGTTTCGTAAGCTCCTAAAGCTTTTAATAGACTTTTAAGTGTCCGATTAATATTTGTTTCTAAAATTGAGCACAGCGTGTGGAACGGAGTGTCTAAACACTGTTTTATTCCTATTTTATTTCGTTGAATACTCTTCTATATGTGGGACACAGCTTAAAACCATTTATTAGAGCGATTTGTTTATATATAAATTAAATTTTAGTACTGATTTCTCTCTGCCTACCCCGCTATAAACGTGATACAACGTTTAGCTGAAGGAAAATCAGAATGTAATGCTAAACGTAAAGTTAAAGTTAAATATAAATAAGAATTTTCCATAAAAATAACATAGGACAGGTAATAAAAATAATTAATTATATATAAATATAATATTTACTATATTAAATGAATACCTATATATATATCGTATAATGTTTCAAGTTTCCCTAGCTATTATACAGTAGAGTCAAGTGTAATTTGCAATATATAACTTTTATTTATATTCGTTGTCCTTCCTGTATTATTAATATTTATAAAGAAGAAATAATAATTTAATTTATAAGGTACATAGGTACATATCTTTTGAAAATTGTTTTAAAAAGAAAGCGATGATTCCTCTGGTTTCTTTTTTTTTCAGCTTCACGCTGCACTTTACGCCAAATTTTTGAAGCAGTGTATGTTTGAGTGGCACAATTCAACGCCGCGCTTTGCCTCGTTACCAAATCGAAGAAATGAAAATAATAATAAACAATAATAATTAATTCTCCCGAATGGACATCGAACCCATAATCGTCGCGTTTAAAATCATTTGCTTGGGCCACTGCGTCACAGAAAGGCCCAGTCTGAGGCCCAGTTTCTGGCTTCACGTTTTTCCTTATGCGTTGAGTACTGCTAATGTATTTATTAACAGTACTCAACGCCGCAATTTGATATCCTTAGACGAAGAACCGCTTATAACAAAAAATATCTTCTTTTTGGCCTACCACGCATAACAATCAAAATAAATAACCCCCTCACGACATAACATAACACAACACATAAGACCATATAAGGATACGATTTCCGGTGCAATACCAAAAACTCTTATAGAATAAACACAGAGATTACATCTCGTGCATCATTCAGTAGTGATTAACCGTCGTAAATATTTAATTAATGTAAATAATGTATTCGCATGTGAAACGACGACGGCCGGCGCCAGGTCCTGTTTAGTTATTTAATGTACGCATTGTTAAACGTTTGTTTTGTTTTATTAAAAAAAATCAGCTTCACGCTCTATTCCACACACAGCAGGGTAGGCAGAGGGAACCTAGTGCTAAGACACTCTATTCCCCACATTCCGCTGAGTTCTGGAGGCATTGCGTGTTGAGTGGTGGATATCAATGTCGCGCTTTGCCTCAAAACCAGTGCGAAGAAATGAAAATATAAATGTAAATAAATATTTTATTTCCTCGAGTGCGGATCGACCCCACAACCAGTCGATTTTACAGTCACAGTTTGTGCCTCTGCGCCACGACTGAACTAAACTGGCTTTTGGATTATTGATATAAAAAAAACGATTTGATTCACGTATATCCTGCATAAATGGTCTAGTCCGCTTTACGCAACATTTTCAAGGCACTGCGTGCTGTGTAGTGGAACTTAACGCTGGGTTTTGTCTTGTTACAAGAGCGAGGTAATGAAAAAAAATTATACCTCCGAGTGGGATTTGAACTCACAAATGTCGCTTTTATATTCTAGACATTTTACATTCTAGATAAAGATGAATTAAATTAAATGTTAACCTCAATTTACGTGTAACTTTACATTTTGTTTTATAATAAAATTTTAATTAATGTTATTTGTAATTATAATGTTTTTTATACGTACAGAAAATCACTAGAGATTTGTATATTGATACGTTTTGTATAATTATGTATTTAGCTCAGTATTAAAAATGTTATTGTAATAAATTTCAATTTCATACGTTTTTAATGAAACATAAAGGGATGCGAACAAAATTCAAGTATAAAGATAGTAAAAACTTAAGTTACTTTGTATGCGTAACTAGAGCAACAAATTTTTATTATTGGATGAACAAATTCGAATTTGTTACCTGGAATCATATTGGAGAACTGACGCATACAATGGAATTATTATATTTAAAAATATTTTTGTTTCCTCAGTGCTCTCTTATATAGAGTTCAGCGTTAAGTTCCACCACCTAAAATAGGCAGGAAATGGGGTATTAGAGATTAGGGTCTTAGAGTCCTAAGAACCTGTTCACGTTTATTTGCAGAATAGGCAAACTGAATTTGTCTGGAAATGCTACGTAAAGATAAAACATACATATATATATACGTATCCCAAATTACGTGGTGCGAGAAACAGAGTGTCTTAACACTGGGTTCCCTCTCCTTCTCCGGTTTAGCAGGATACCGCGTGAAGCTGATGAATTTATTTCAAAGATTTGAACTGGTAGTCGCTACATATTTATACATTTTTTTTTAACAACATTAAGCATATTTTTTAGTAAAGTATGTCAATATGAATGCCGCAATTTATCTCCACATAGTATATTTGCACGTGCTAACTATTGACAATAAACAAAAGCCGGTTTAGCGTGAACGTAGCGGCCGCGGTGATTAAAAATAAATATATGTAGAGATATAAATGTGCATATATGAAGAAAAAAATGGATTATTGAAATTACCACATTACGTATGAATCAACTGAATAAATACAATTTACAATTTTTATATGTAGAAACGTGATTGCATTGTAATATTTATATTCTAAATGCTAACAAACTCTGTAATATGCAAACAGAAAATGTTATAGTTTTAATGTCGTCTGATGAAGCTTCGATCTCGACCGAATGGGGACGCGACGAAATTATTTTTCATTTCTCTATTATTATGGTAGATTTACGGCGTTCAGTTTCGCCATTCAACGTGCGATGTCTAAAATATAAATGGAAATTTAAGTACGAAGTGTTTTGATACAATATTTTTTCTGCTACTCTGATATATTTCTCTCTGCTTTCTCCCGCATAAAGCGTGAAGCGTTAAGCTAGAAAAAAGCGATTCGAAGGAATTATTATATTTATAATATATTTAAATGACAAAATATATAATAATAAAGTCTTCCATTACGCAAACGGCAATATATTCCAAAAGGGATAGAAAGTAGTCTAGGTACATAGTGATATATCTTATTAAAAAAGAAAATAATATAAAAGTCCAAAAGTAATTACCCAATTATATATAAAAACATACAAACTTTTAAATTCAGCCAACAATAAAAATATTTCATGGTATGTTGACGTCAATTATAAACGAAAACGTGAACTTTCTGTAATGTAATGCTTATTCGTTAGAGCGTTAGTAGAGTAAACTATCACTTGATTCAAATGCACCTCATTACCATGTCAGTCTGTCACCCTAATTTCACTTGACACTGCGCACGCGCAGCTTTTCTTTGATGGTATGTGTGTAAAATTTTACTTTACTTTTAAGACGTTAGACGTTAGCCACAATAAGATGTTGTCATTAGGTTTCTTATGACATATAATATCAAAATTACAATATTATGGTAGTCAAAACTACTAAAATGCTATTTTATATCTTTTACATTGTATAAATACTTTTTTATTGTATAATATACTTTTTCTTAACAAATATCTTTATAATGAGGATATATTTAAATACATAACATGTATATAGATTTATTGATTTCCAAACTGAATACCAAAAATAAAACGAGCAAAATTACAGACAGAAAGTAGTATACAACATAACATAATACTAATTTAAATAACAAGAAGATCTGCTCTCACTTTCCATAGCACGGGGCTAACAGAACACTGCGAATATTTTAATACGATAATGATAAAAAGTTAAATAATATTCACGATATGTTAATTTGACGGTGTATAAGTGTTAAACGTGCGTAATTGAATGCTGAGCGCGCACGCCCAACCAGTTGTTGGTTACTTTTTAAATGAGAATTATATGTTTAAAGTTAAGCATTTGCATGTATTAGCTTAGCGTTTTGTTGTGTAGTTAATAGCGCTATTAGAGCAGTGGTTGTCGATTCCAATTCCATGTTTTTAATATTTAATATATCTTAAGTCGTTTATCGTTTTTGGTAATTTTATTACTGTATATTTCTTATGGATAGAATATTAAGTTAAAAAATATTATTCTCATTGGAGTTAGTGCTGCGTGCAAATAAAAATGTAGTAATATAGAATACGTCTGTAAGTAGAGTGCAAAGTATGTATGGATCGTGGATGTTGGCATGTTCATCTCCAATATACGGCGGGGGAGGTGGCGTGAAGGCATGTACAAATTGAACCTGTAGACTAATTATATATTGTATAATACAAGATTTTTTTACAAATATTATATATATTATTTTTTTGTATAATGAACGAACGCTAACAATTTTGTTCAATGAAATTTAATTCAATATGGATTGACAGTTAGTTTATTATATAAAGTAACGCATAGAATCATTTTTTCGAAGCCTAGCTGTATAGTCTTATATATGGACTTACCTCAAGTCCACCTTCGTATAATTAATATTTTTAATGTTTTTTCCTTATGTATTTTAGAAAAATTAATAATATTATATATTTTGTATCTATCACTGTCCTGAAAATAAACATATTTTCAGGACAGTGCATTTTTTATTCTAATAAATTGTATAACTTACTTATGAAATTAACATCATTTAGAAAAAACATTGTTTTTCCTCTGGTCAGAAATCACACGATATAGGTAACTATAACTATATATAATAGCCATTTAAAGCAAAGACAAATTATGCCTTCAGCCCCACGCACTGCGCTTGCGCACTGATCGATTGTGTTATTTAGTACCTAATTCGCGATTTGTACAAATACATTACAGATACCGATCAGCTGTATGTAACTCATGTAATTCAAGTCATTCAATTTGATGATTTTAAATGTATGACGATAAACATCTATTATTTTGGATTTTGAGTGCATGTTTTTTTTTATTAATACTAGTTTAAATAACAAAAAGGCTTGTTATAATATAACATTTTTGTCATATTTCCAAAGCAATTAAATGAAAATAATTGATTTCTTCGAGTGGGAAATAAACTCACAACATACGCGCTTAAAGATGCTATACAACTACGCCATGACGACCTCAAAAAGGTAAAAATTCCTTCAAAAACATATATATCTCTATACACGCAATATATGACAATTGGCATGCAACCGATAGTAGTGGCTATGCAAATTTGCGACTCCCGCGTTACGTAGCTAATGGGACCACTTCAAGTAATTTCCACTGAGCTCAGGCTGTTTTATTTATATCTGCGGTAAAACCGTGTTCTTATACTTAGGTAGTAGGTCTACCTACCTGACGTTTCTAGTTGCGTTGAAGCGCATTCTTGGTTTGTATCGGTAATTTTATTATGTTTTATGTGGTGGTTATGGTATGGTAATATAGTGGTTTCTGTGGGATATATCGGAGTTGGTGATGTGTAGGAAATTTTTTATACTTTGGCGTAGATTTCGTTTGTTCTTTTTTTCAATTTGACAATCATTCATTTGCAGTGAAATAAAATGATGCAGCAAATAAATGACACCAGAGCGAAGAGATGGAAATATAATCGAACCGATCGATCGATCGAATTGTATAGTTATAGTTTTATAGTTTTTGAGTAAATGGCCACAATGTGTCCCATAGAGTTAAGCTATAGGACGTTTTGAAACTCCCGCGCAGATTGAACTTAGACTAACCTAACACTGCGTGTGCGGACAAAAAAGCAAATTTCGCAAAATTTTGCCCAACATAGCTTATTTCAGCTCCACCCACCGTACACAGCATGTGGCGAATCCTATTAAGCAAGAGGTAAAGAAATCGAAGCTAGGCCTACATAGCTGCCGCAGGTATAGCTGCCACTAGACCTTACGCATTGTATTAAATATGTCAAACTAGGCGCACTAAATACTCCATGTATTTAGTGTTAAGACACTACGTTCTCTATGTTTCACTTATTATATTTATGTGTTTGATGACAAGATCAAACGCTGTAATATGATTAGCCGGTTAGAGGAAACGATAAAAGTCGTCAGGGTGCAGTGACACACCGTGTAAACACAGCGATTGTGAGTAGGTGCGATTCCTTCGCGAAGGAATTAATTATTTTCATTTTCCCACTCTGGCAACACATCATTGAGCTTCGCCTCTTTTAGCCCTCAATGTCCCGAAAATTGGACTTTGTGTTAAGAATGTAGTCTTATCACTGGATTCCATCTGCCTGCCCTATAATATACGGGAAATACCGTTAAGCTAATCCATCAAGAAAATTAAAATATTATAATTCCTCAAAGTGAACATCAAACCTACAACTATCAAATGCAGATAAACAATTCCTAACTGTGCTATGTAAAATTAATTTTAATATAAATAAGTAAAAATTTCTTGTACTAACACGTGTCCTAGAACAGGCGATTTAAACGCTGTAATCATGAGTGATAAGGATTAACGTTTTATCTGACGTTTGCTCGACAGGTTCCTTTTTGCTTCCTTGTGTTAATAAACAAAAATATACAAACTTTAGTTTTAAAAGTTATGTAGGTACTTTTAGAAATATTTAGAAATTTATTTTTTATTAAATAAGGCATGGTGTCACATTGTCTAAGGGCCTTCTCCGATTTTAGCCTAAATTCAATACATTGCTGATAGAGTGGCGGAAAACTACGCTTTGCTTTATCTGTGTACAGAAATGGAATATTTTAACAGTAGGTATCCTCTCATTTTGTAAACTGCGTGAAGCAAAAATGAAATACAAAAGAAATACATTAAATAATTATACTCAAATAAAATTCAAAATGTCTAATAAATCATACAAGTAATAAAAGTTATTAAAGGATGAATTTTATAAATTACTACGAAGGAAGTGCAATTTGCGTGCGTCATACGTTAAACGTCACAAGGTTCTTCATAATAATTTGTAATTACAAATTTTTAAAGGCTTTTTATATATAAAATCTAAATATAATATTACCTACTTACCTATTTGATGCCAGTCATCGCGCAGGGGCACAAAGTTTGACTATAAAACCGACTGGTTGTAGGTTCGATCCCCACTCGAGGAGATGAAAT
>DWAN01005321.1:0-11347 GCA_018230445.1 Heliconius hewitsoni
TATATATATATATATATATATATATATATATATATATATATATATATATTACCTTTACAGCCGCACGCATGTACCTCAAAGTATATTTAATATTGTGTATGTAATAGAATGTAATAGAATATATTCTAACAATATCTTTTATATCCATACTTATTTCAAAGTATTATGATTGGAAGTCAGCAGCGATCAGATGAAATCTCGTCTCGAAGTTAAAGGCAAAAAGAGAACCCTCTCCGCCGCGAACTGATCTTGTCTCTTCAACACTTTAACAAGTTTTCTTTCTTTATCGCATCTTTCTTTCTATAGCATTTTACTTATATTTTTTATGGCAACTTATAAGACATATCTTTGTCTTTTTTTAGAAAATGTATAAAGAATGTCACGTAGCGGAATTTGAACCAAACTACGTAATTGATATGTTTTAAAAAATAAATTAAATATATTAAAATACAAGACACAAGCATAAGTCGGGCTCTAAGATCTCGAGCTTTTTCTGAAATTCAAGCTTAGCTTAACCAGAACCTGTCACGTGATACCTCACTTGAACTAGCGGCTTTAGTACCAAATTTAGCTCTTTTTTTAAGCTTTATTTTTCTAGAATTTAACTACAATTGTATACATTTTCAGATTCTTCGTTTCCAAACTAGTACTATCTGTAGATGCTAGCTGTAAAATTCATTCACCACTCGAGGGAATTATTTTTTTTCTTAATATTTTCATTTCTTCATCAAACCCACAACCGTCACATTACAGTTATAAGTGTATATCAATATTTTTTATCGAAAACCTACTAAAATTCTAATGTCTTTTTGTTATCATTACTCTTTTTATCTTCACAAAAAATAATAATAATTTTCCGCATATTAACTTAACAAATTATTCTTATATATGAAACAATTTCCTAAAAAGAATCTCTAAATTTTATAATAAAAATGTTTACTTATCTATATGTTAATGGCAGTCCTTCAGATAATGGTAGGTTCCTTCATAGAGTGAATATGTGAGAATAACCACTGCCGTCAGTAACAAAATGATAAAATTAAAAGTTAAATCAATAACATACACTGTAAGGACAATTTTCAATTTTCAAATTCAATCAACAGAGCTTCAAAATGAAAACAATTAAATGTAATCATTACCCCGAGTACGGATCGAACCCACAATCATCGCGACTGACACTGTATCACGACGACCTTTACCATATCTTATCCTCTATTTCATTTCTATACATTATTGTTGTTTCAACAAAGCATAAAATAAAAGATCGTTAACTTAGAGACAAGCGCTACTAAACACGAAAAGTAAAGTCAAAACTTTAGGCGTATCCAAATATTGATACATCATAACATATAGGAGCTGGTGTGTTATTTTCGAGGCCAATAACGAATATTCTGTACAAATATACGTTTTCATTCACAATTGGTTAACGTATCTTTCATGTAGCGCCCGATACCTCAAACACGGTACGGCTTACCGCAAACACCTAACGCTTTTGACTTACCGAGAGACATAGACATAGATCAGCCACCGACTTACTCGGGGCTAGAACTGATGGATATATCTTTAAAATAAATGTATTTTAGAAAAAATTGAGACTATATCTGTGTATATATGCGTTTTGCATGTTTTATTAGATAATATATGTACATATCTAACATTTTATATTATTCTAAAAAATTTTTTTATAGTTAGTCATAAGAAATACGCTCATAGCTGTTGAAAGTTAGAAAATGATAACTCTTTTACGTGAACTTTGATAATCTTTATGAATACATACATATATAAATAAATAAATAATTTTCCTATTAGATAACCTAAGTTTATGCCTGATACAGTAAAAATGACGAAAACTACCAAGTTCCATAACAGATAACAGAAAAGGTAAAAAAATACATATCACAACCAACAATTACGAAGGCAACTCTACACAGTATATTCTATAAAGAAGTAAACAAGTAGAGCGTAGACAAAGCATGTTTAATTAGTCTTGTCTTATATGTACACTGGTACAGAGTCCACAGTGTACGCCGCCGCCGCTTCCCGGAACAGTCGTCACCACAGTGCTACCTCACTCGCCTATCGCTATTGTTTTTGTGTCTTTTGTTCCTTTAAAATATTCGGTCGATGTAAGGTTAAATACTTGTAAGTTACAATGTCACTGTTAAAGGCGAAAAGGCGTAGATAGTGAGGTACCGGTTAACAAGATCACAAAAAACGTGCGAAATCTATCTAATATAAAATGTATTCAATATAAAAACTATTTCCTCGAGCAAGGTTCAACCCAAGCAAGTAGCCAGTATACGCGCCTCCATGGCGTTTAAATAAAGATATTCCTCTCAAAGCGTATTACCATTTTAAATAGCTGTGACACTATCATTAAACACAAGAAATCTGACACCTGAGAGGATGGAAATGAATCTTCTCCTAAGTCCGAGTCCAACGAACAAACGTCAACCTATATGTAATTCTGAGCTTAAACCAAGGTAATGCATTCGAAGCGTCCGCGAGCCGGAAACGGTGATATCCAAATCATTTATTACCTGTACCGTGATCAGTGCGTACATGCAAATAAATTTCCTAGCGCTCCTCGGTGCGTGCGTCCGATGTATTTACGACTTCCTTGCGGCGACAAAACATCCGTAATTGAGCGATCAAACCGAGCCCATAACTTGCGTAAACTATCGGATTTCAACCCCATACCCAACAAAGAGTTTTAGCTTCTTTCCCCCTCTTTTTCTCCAAAGGTATCGAAACTGAGTAAGAACGAGAGGGTCCCGAGCAGGTGTCCTCCGTCCGCTTGACCACCGGTCACTGGGTGTCGAGTGTCACTATCAAGTGTCACACCGATGTGAAATTTATAGGTCTAATCGAGCTTGTAAACGTAACGCGGTGAGCGCGAGCTATGGGAGTGGACCGTTAGGTATGCCTCATGCGGGGCGGGCGGTGTTGGGCACCGCGGCCGTCGTGTGAATCGTGCTCATTTGAATTGTATATAGAATAAGTAAGGGTCACTGCTAAGGGCACCTATTGTTTAATTATTTTTTCAAGGTGCTGAATCAAAATTGACAGAACAAACAACGTATTTGTATTGAAATGAACAATGTATTTGATTGTATTTAACACGTGAGCCAATTTTTCTTATATGCAAATACGTACGTAAAATTTGACTTTATTTCAACAAAATTTATACCAATAAATCTTTCTTTCAAAACATCAAGTCAAGCAGATATGGCAAAAGCAAGTCTTATCATATCCTATTAAGAAATCCTATCGAATAACATTTATGAGTTATAAAATATACGAACAAAAATATATGGTTAGTCGCAATCGGGAACCATTTTGTAAGGAATATCGTGTTTAAACACAATCTAGGCTGTTGAGAAACTACGTCTTCGCCGTAAATCGGGCGGCTCTCTGCGTGACGCCGGCCGCCGCTCTCATAGCCCTACTCTTACATATAAATTGATTGCTCGGACTGCCCTTAAGAAATATCGCCATTGATTAGATTATCATCGGAGACCGTATTATAATTTCTCATTTGTGTTTACAAATCATTAGCTTTACGGTGAGGTGAGGCTTTACTTCTAATTTAACTGTTATTCGGCTTTCTCTAAGATATGTATTTTAATTTTGTTAACATTGAATGTATGAATTATGAATATTCTTTTGGAATCATATAAATATTGTATATTTTTTTCATAGTCAAAGTGCAGCGTTTAACAATTCTGCTCAAGAAAAAATGTCTCGAAAAATAGTGCGGAAAGAGGAACTATCTTTACGTTAGGTTCTCTTTACCCAACAATACGCAATCGTGAAGCTACTTCATTTCCTACTTTATCTATTACATAATATTACAACTTAAATACATAAAGATATTTCTTCATATTGAATATTTATTTATAACCAAAATTACGGCTATTTGTTAAAGTGCGTGTGGTCGGATCGATAGATATGTGTACATCTGCATCGAGATGCGATCGCTGTCTCTTTATTCGAATATAAGTGACGTATTTACGCAAATCACATTCAAATACGTACTTTTGTATCGCTTAATAAAGTCCAGCCGGAGCGGGCGAGGCCCGGTGCGCCTAACTACCCATAATTTAGGATCAACGGTAACAGTAGCTAAATAACTAAGAGTAATCCGTGTCAAATCGCTGGATGTGTTATAGAGATTTTTTTTCAATAAAACCACTCGTTCCATAATGAGAATAGTTCGTAAAGATGAGGCCAGGATACCTTTTTGGAGCATTTAGTTTTTCAATCACGTTCCAACTTTTTGTACTCGCTGGACGTAGGAGCGAGGCGATAAAAATCGAAACTTATGGCCGCGGTTCGCTTTGATGTACTTTATCCCGATTGCTACAAAATTTTTGGGGTTCCTACACTCGGCCTGCGCCAGCGCATCTTATCGTGTCGACGACGGCTGTCGGACTTATTTATACAGTTAACTGTAAAGATATTTTCACACATGACATTAGGCTGTACTTTACACCCTTCGAACGTGTGAGCGTTGCATAACTGATGCCAAAATCTTAGATATTTTGGATAAACTTAATTTGTATGAATAAAAAAACTACGGCGTTTATTTCTCACCCACTCAATGACTCACAAAAATAGTGTCTTCATACTAAGTTCTCTCTGCCCACCGTCCTAAATCGAAAAAGAGCGTGAAGGTTCTTTTTTATTTACAGGGCAGACAGAAGGAGCCTAGTGTTAACACACTCCGTTCCCTACTTACCCCTGAATTCTGGGGATATTGCGTGTTGAGTAGCGGAACTCACTCTGAAGCCGTAACTCATTCTATCCAGTAAAAGATAAGAAAGTTGATATATGTATAACTATGTCGAAGAAATAAACTTTACGAGATTTCTATTTTATTTTTTCAATCTCTTAAACGTTAAGTATCTACTTATCCTAAAAAAAACATAAAATATAGCTATATATTTTTTTTATTATAATAAATTTAAAAATGGAATTAAATAGTTAGAGCGTATTTTAAGCGAACAATAAAATATATGAATATTTATTTTATGCTATTAAACAAAAATCAACAAGTCCCGCTAATACTCTGCCATTTAATTAATTAGGCGATGTATATAATATATTTATGAAGTTGATAAAGTAGTTCCATGTCAAGGATATGTTAAGAGACGATGGGGCAATGTGACTTATTGGTTTCTTTGTAGTCAGCTTCACCTAGTGTTACTATCACACTTAAAACCGACTGATTGTGGGTTTGATCCCCACTCGAGGAGATGCAATATTTACTTAAATTTATATTTCCATTTCTTTGCTCTGGTGTCGAGGCAAAGCACGGCGTTGAGTTCTGCCACTCAACACAACAACAAAGCCTCCAGAATTCAGCAGAATGTGGGAAACGGAGTGTCTTAACACTAGACTCCCAGTACCTGTCCTGCTGTGAGCAGGATACAGCGTGAAGCTGATTAAAATAAACAATCAATTATTTTATATTTCGTAATTCCAAATAAGTTGTTATAGAAAAAAAATGTGATATATCACTTCCCACATTTCATTTATATAAAAATACAATAAACAATAATAATTAAGAAATAAATATTAATGTAAAAAAGGACTTTTCTCACTTATCCCGATTAGCAGGACACCTAAGGAGACAGAACCTAATACTAAAATATTTCCTTTTCCGCTTTCGTTAAGTAGCGGAACTCAACACCGCGACCGTCAACCACCTCCAATCATAGCTCAAATAAACCAAATGTACCACGATAGCGTCAAATACAAATATAATCCAGCAATATAAAATAAGTATTATGTTATTTTTCATTATTATCAAACAAATGCCATTTTTGCTATTTCACACTAAGTACTTATAATTATACGTTTCACAGATTATCCACGACAGAGACAAATAGGCAACGTATCGATTGTAATACGAGTAATTTTGGTTACATCATATCGTAGCAAAAAATATTAAGTGATTATAGATGTTATAAAAAAACTTATGGCTATGAACATATATATATAAATAACAAATTTGGTAATTGTGTATATACTCCGCATTTAAAAAGGTTTTCAACATTTCTTTCTTTAAATCTGTCGTGATGTAATAGCACAGCGTCTGATACAAATGCGGCTTGTTGTTGGCGGTTGTGGATTCGATTAATTAAATATTTAATATTTCCTTTTCCTTGCTCCATAGCAACATGAAAAATTGCGACATTGAGTTCCGCCACTCAACATGCATGCCCCAAGAATTTAGTAGAAAGTGGCGAACGGAAGTGTCTTAATGGAGAACGGAGAGTCTTAACACTTTGTTCCCTCCGACTCTTCTTTTTTGTGCGGGAAACAGCCACAAGATAAAGAAGTTGCTACAGCTTTACCACGAATAGGTGTATATAAAAAGCATAAATATTTTTCATTCGTAAATCCATTCAACGGGTGAGCGTCGCTCGGGCGCAACACGCGCCTCCACAAGACACTCGGGTGACTTTTGACTTTGGTTAAGCTTCATAATATAATTGAGCCCGAACAAAATCCGGTCGAATATTAACATACAATAGGCGAGTCAGTTCCGTTGCGCCCGCCAGGTCGTTGGGGGCAAAAAAACACAAGTCGTAGTGATGTACCGCGTCGCAACGTGATAACTTGGCGTCCTCGCTGCCGATATACAACCCTATTTAGACTTAATAAAATCCACTTTTCCTGACTTCTTTTAGTATATGAGATGTAGTAGATCTGAGGTAAGGCTGTGGCACCCGTCCATCGCAAGCATCGCCCATCATGAGCCACGGGCTTGACGGTTGACAAGCGTCAGTAAAAACACTGAAGCGTCCATCTCACATACATATATGTATATACCATTTTATAGGTATGCAAGATATACGAAGTTTTGAATTATTGCATCCACTCGCGCTTTTTGCTTTGCCTTGTCTCATATCACCTTCTTCTTATCGACCTTTTGTTCAGTTGTCACAAGGTATTTTTACGTTTTTAGCAGTTTTTTCCTTTCAATATAATATATTATTCACATGTTATGTATATAATATCTAGGCCAGTTGTGGCGCAGGGGCACAAAACGTGTGACTATTAACATGATAGATTTTGGGTTCAATCCCACTCGAGGATACAAAATATTTATTTAAATTTATACTTCCATTTCTTCACTCTGGTACCGTGGCAAAGCGCGGCGTTGAGTTCTGACACTCAACCCGCAATGCCTCTAGGATTCGGCAGAAAGTGCGAAATGGAATGTGTACCTTATGTTCCCTCTGCCAACGCTGCTGTGTGCGTGAAACTGATTTTAATATATAGAATAACAATCGTCACCCGCAAGTTTCTAAGTTGCTAAGTCAGTAAGTAACGGAAGAGTTTTTTTTTAAATACGTATATTATTTACCCGATTTGTAAGATAGTTAAGTAGAGCTGAGCTAGCTAAGTTATGAAAGGAATTGTCCTTACCATTTGTATCACGTATCCTGTGCATTACCTAAGACTCGTTGCTCGTGCGCAAAATGTATTTGTCATTTTATATATATATATAAAGAAACTCGTCAACACAACATGACAAAGGCCGCGCCATTAACAGCCATAAGACAGTTTAAGAGCTTATAAACAATAGTGTTAAACTCTTGAACATAATACTTATAGTAATATCTATATTATATAAAACTCTTACGTTTCTGAGTGACTCACAAGCATTGCACAAACGTAACCACTGGACTTAGAAACGTTGAAATTTGGTACGTTTGTAGATTACGGGAGTCTAGGAGAGCATTGAGTAAAGATTTCTGGAAAATCTTGCAGGAACGAGAAAATCCCGTTTATTTCCCGTTCCGTTTTTTCCACGATATTTTCCACGTTTAAAGTCTATGTAAACAAAATTGTGTGTGAAGCCTAGTAAAAGTACACTCATAGGTTTAGATAGTTATTTTCTCCAATCTAGAAATCGTATAATTAGGTATTCGGCGACATCGGCCACGTCTCACAATGGTAATATATAGCGACGGACCGACGCGACGTCAGGTACGCATGGCGATACACTTTACACTTTCAGTTCGACTAGCTTGTTACACCTTACTTTGTATATAATAAATGTTTTAATATATAATATCGTTTAGTTTCAAATATATATATATATTTGTTGAATTTATAGAATTCTAAGGTGGTGTGGCAAGCTCTCTTTGTTTAATTCGTTATAAGTAACTCACTAAGTAAATAACAGACAAAAAATAATTTCATGTAGGCATGTAAACAGTTAATTGATTTGTATTGTTTTTTTTTCTCTTTTTTTATTGTAGCTTCATGATGTACTTTACACATAACGGACAGATATAATATAACACTCCGTTCTCCACTTTCCGTTCAATTTTCAAGACACCGTGTGGTGAATGAAGGAATTCAACGTCGCACTTTAGATTGTTACTAGAAATGAAAATACTTCATTTAAGTTATTATTTATTAGAGGTCCATTGACGTTATTTTTTTATATGTTTTCTAAAATATATATTTTTCATATTATAGAATAAATATTTTTAAATTATTTTATATTTATTTTAAAATTATTTACGTAAAGTTTACTTTACTCTACCTAGACATAATATACTAACTATAAAAAACAATCGTGCAGTAAGTTGTAAGTGGACGTCACGACACTTTCTACACGACTCTCATACACGTACCTACTTACACATGATGTTTATGTGTATGTATGTACGTCTGTTTGTTTTCACTAACCGTAGAACATTTTCACTAGAGGACCACGTTTCGTTTGCCAATAGATGGTCAAGCATTGTCTTTCTAAATGCATTTAAAAGACATTAAATTTGATCTATAAAGAAGGTCTATAAAAACTGTATATGTTTTTTTTATTTAGTTTCAGTCTGTATCCCCCTTATATAGTAATATAGGCGAGGGAACTTAATGTTAGGACAGTAAGCACCGTCCGGTTTTTGGCATAACTCAAAATTTCACATAAGTCAAAAAAATATATATTTACTATTTAAAAGTAATCTACCGTTGCCAATACATTCTCAGAATTCGAGACATTTTATGTTGATTGGCGTAACTTAACGCCACGTATCACCAGATCACGGAAAAGTTTTAAAAGCTCTCAGAATCAAGTCAAGCTCTAAAGAACAGTCAATATTTTCTCAAATACCTAAACCATATATACTTAATATAATATATCCTGCAATAGCAGTAGCCCCGGTAGCTAGATATACCAGTGATTACTTACGCGGCGCGACGTGACCGCAATACAAATGACATAGCTGGCGTTACGAAAAATCATATTATTTTGACCATCTATTAATGTCAATATAATATTGATATGACTATATTATAATATTTTTTAATATAAGTATATATTTACTTTGAGATTAGAGACTATAGGCCGGCCAGTCGTGGCGCGAATTGTGTCCCTATTCGTGTGATTGTAAACGCGAGGGGTTGTGGGTTCGATTCACATTCAAAGAAATTAAATATTTTATATTTTCGTTTCTTCGCTCTGGTGTCGAGGCAAAAGCGTGGCGTTGAGTTCCACCACTCATCACGTACTGCCTCAAGAATTCGGCGAAGGAGAACATAGTGTCCTAACACTGGGTTTCCTCTGCCTACCTCGCTATATGCGGGATACAGCGTGAAACTGAAAAAAATATTACAGAAGCGTTTATAAGACCGTACTTTAAAATAATTTATACAATTTTCTCAACCAACAAGCTCATGGCGGAAAAAGAAAAAAAATGCTTAGAACTCTTTCCTTTTTTGGAGTGATAAATATCAAATATTGCTATAGTAGTTCATTTTATATATAAATAATTTAATATTTGAGGCTTTCGTCGTGGCGCAGCGTTATAGAATTTCACTATAAATATGACAGTTCTGGATCCAATTCCAACTTGGGGTAATTTTTTTTTTCATTTTCTCGCTCTGGTAACAGGACAAAGCGCGGTGTTGAGTTCCTCCTTCATTCCATTTTACGTACACGCAACTACCACCACTGTACGTACAGGCAGGGATACCAATGTCGAATTGACTTCCTGCCTGTATCAACTGACACTAAGGCTGAGAGTATTTCTTTTTGGATTTTTGCTGCATTCGTTACCCGCATATAGTATAGTTCCTAGGAATCTTAAAGGAATCTTGAAGAGAATCTTCCAAGAAGACACGCTGTTTCCCAATTATAGACCAATTTCAGGACGTTAGATGTTAAAGTGCAGAACCCAACGCAAAAAGGCTAATAAATGAAGATAAGTTAAACATAATCACCCAAGATAAGATCAAAACCATAATTATAGCTTTTACAGTTAGAGGCTGTCCTACTACACCATGATTGTCTCAACTAATACAAACAATTTTATATTAATATTAATATTTAACTATTTTTAGTAGCGTTTTTAGAAACTATGTTTAATAAGTAATTGATTTCGTACATGCCCTAACTTTAACAGCATTCCTATGTTTTTCGACCAAATATATTTTATGTACTGTCACCGTGGAATTAACTTTTAAGGCAATATAAATAATGCAAGAGTTTTATCTTTATCTTTTAATATTTTTTTAGATGGCGTCTGTCTGACTTCATTTGCTAGAGTTCTTGGTGACATAAATATGTTTACAAAATAAATTCTGTTATAAGTCAGAATCGTAAATTTTTCCTTAACTAATATTATAATTTGTAGGCAAGAGGTCATCGTAGAGCAGTGGCACAACGTCTGTATAAGCGACTGTTGTGGTTTCAATCTACAAAGTTCTGTACTTTTCTATAAATAACACGACTTTTTCTTTCTCTTTTAATTTCGATTCACAATTAAAATAATCAGAAGAAGAATGGCGTATGGGTATATGAAAAAAAAAAAACAATTTAAATTTCTTTAATATTTATGTTAATTGCGAATTATGCAGAATATTGATTCCGCATACATTAAATAAATATCAAAAATGATAAAAGTTGTACAAAAATGGTTTAGATCTTATCATAGACCAATATATTATGTGTAATATGAATATTGAAAGGTTTGAAATATTTTAGTCTAAGATAATTGAAAAATTTAATCAATGGTCGTGGGTACAATTCCCGCTGAGGGAAATAATTGTATTTAAAATAGAAATATTTTGGGTTATTTCAAAGTATTAGTCTCTATAATTGGACAGAAATATAAGATTGTTTCTCGAAAAAAAATTGAAATTATTATTTATAATACTATATATCATATATTGCTGTTAATTAAATAAATAAATAAAATCAAAATAAATCAGCTTCACGCTGTATCCCGCATACAGCAGGGTAGGCAGAGGGAAG
Organism: Heliconius hewitsoni; assembly: GCA_018230445.1. Classification (NCBI taxonomy): domain Eukaryota; kingdom Metazoa; phylum Arthropoda; class Insecta; order Lepidoptera; family Nymphalidae; genus Heliconius; species Heliconius hewitsoni. The sequence continues at coordinate 11,282 of DWAN01005321.1, forward strand.
TAGTTAGTAGTGTAGTGTTAAGACACTCCGTTCTCCACTTTCTGCCGAATTCTGGAGGCATTGCGT
>DWAN01005322.1:0-11346 GCA_018230445.1 Heliconius hewitsoni
GCCTTCAAAATTCGGCAGAAAGTGGGGAACGGAGTGTCTTAACACTAGGTTTCCTACTCTGCTGTGTGCGGGATACAGCGTGAAGCTAATTTAATTAATTTATTTATTTTATAAAATGAGGGTATTCTTGGTCTTTTATTATATACTACAAACTTTTGATATAAAATGATACATGGCATACTTTATTAATTACTAGGTTGCATACACCGCAAAATTTCAGATTTCATATTACAAAAGACAATAAAAAATCCTCCTTCGCTTATATATTGGACAACTGTCCAAAATAGTATCCCAACCTACGCTTGCCAAAATAAAACATTAATATAGTAACATGTTAATACAATGAATGCCACGATAGTTGCCACACCTGCCTTAATGAGAGATTTTTTCCCTGCAGCGAGTGGGTTTACCGTGAAATAGATTATGTTTTAATAATTCATTTAAAAGAGTCACCTGAGGCCGTCGTGATGCCGGAGGACTGCAGGGGACTAGAGATTGTGGGTTCGATTCCCACTCGAAAAATGAAAAATTTAATATTTTTATTTTCTTGGACTGGAAAATAAATCACTTTATCTATTGTACCTCGCTTGTGTATTGATTGTGGCTTCGATCCCAACACGAGAAAGTCAAATATTTATTTAAATTTATATTTTCATTTCTTCTCTCTGCTATCGATGCAAAGCACGGCGTTGAGTTCCGCCACATAACACTCAATATCACTCGTATTCAGCAGACAGTGGGGAACAGGGTGTCTTAACACTAGGTTCCCTCTGTCTACCCTGCTGTGTGCGGGATACAGCGTGAATCTGACTTAATTTGAATTTACTTTTTTATAAGAAAAATACTTCAACAGCTTACATATTAAGAGGTAACACTCAACGCATGCAATATCTAATGGGTAACACTTCGAGGGGTGTGCCGGAATGAAATTACCCGTACGTAACAAAAGACTTGCGAGTTTCACCGCGGGGCGCCTATTATAATGCGAGTTACGAACAGACAGAAATATAGGCTTTATATTATTACATGCAAGGGTTTAGTTTCTTCATTATGTAAAATAAATACACTAGCAATTGTTGAAATTGATGTTATCACGTCAATTCTACCCTCAAAGTCGAAGGGCTACGAAATTTAATTCATTTGTTGGAGTTTATACGGTTTCTTGAATATTTTTTTAAAATTTTTTCGCTTTATCTACCAGAGCAAGCTAATAAAAATATTTTCATACAATCATTTCCCCATCCACAAATCATAGAACTTACGGGACTCAAAATCGCCAATACTATAAAAATATACGTCATCTAGTCAAGGACAGGACCAAATATTCAATGTTGACAACCAACCATTTCTAGTTGAAGAGGCACTACAAGAAGAAGAAAAATCACTACATATTTTTAAAGACAACACAAATAGTATATCGGAAATAGAGACAACACTATCTCTTGCTTGGTGCAAACCCAAGATAAAAAAAAATGGGCGAAAAGTACCTAGTAATCAGATCATATTAATATTAGTTTCTCTTTACCTACTTTGTTATGCGGGAAAAATAGTGAAGCTGCTTTTTGTCCTGTATACTTGACAGAACAGAATTTAACAAGGACAATGAACCATACTATTCAACGTACGAGCCTGACTGTGTTAAGAATATGGCTTCATATTAATAAAATATTATAACATCCTCCATTCTTCTATATGTAAAACTCTTCAGGTATCACTTTTTTTAAACAAATTTTTTAAACATTTTTAAAGTGTTAATCCACAATTAGGAAAAATAAATACGTAATTAGAACACGTATAAAAATTTGAACGTAGCGAACCCGTAACTCGAACCCGCGCCTCCTGGAAACCGACCAGGACCTGGTTTTTATACGTTTTCTAATTAAGTAAATATTTATATGATTTGGGAAATAAAACATTTTATTAATTTTCTTTATTCCGTTAAAGAGTGGTTGGTTGGGCTGAAGTTAGTTTTGTATCTTTTTAGTAAGGGAACTTTACTTTTAATTTTCTGATCCTATGTTATACGTTTTGTTATTCAGAACAGCGATTTTGCAGGTGGCCACTATTTAAAATATCTTTTTAGGTGTGGATTTTATGGATGGACGCTCTGAGTGATAACACGATGGTTGTGGAATCCCCAAACGAGAGGTACTATGAATATATATATATTTTTTTCCTAAATTGGGCGAAAATTATTATTAGGTAATTGAGATAAGACTAAATTCGTTTTACCTATCGTGCAATGCGGGAAAAAGCGTGACTCTGCTATTTTAAATAATTAGGTATTACTATTTACATTACATTTAAAACTTTCAAATAACTTATCACACATTCCTTTGATTTACAGTAGTTACAGTGTAGGTAGTATAAAATCACTTTATAAAATGGCTTTAACGACGGGCCCACCTGTTAAATTAACGACGCAGTGTTTAATTGCTTTTACGCGAGTTTACGATTTAGTTATCTCATATTCACAGCGTAATAGAGTAGTATTGGTCTGTATGGAGATCGTTAAAAACGAAATATAAGTATTGACCATAGAGCTCTGAACTTTGTGGATACACAGGTTAAAAAGCTTGTCTATTGTATTAAAATTACATTTTTATGACAATAACCTTGTTAGTGTTCCATGGATTCAGTATACAGATGCTCATTTCCTTGCAGAGTGAGGAGTTTGGAGTAGTATCTGGGGTTTGTAATCCAAATGTAACCCACACTTACTAAGGGACCACTTTGAAATATGCATTATCGCTAGTCTCCAATGTTCCATATCCTCTCACAATATTACATTTTTTAATAATTTTAGTGGAAATTGAATTTACGCCGGTATTTGAATGCACCTTTTACAATTATTTTTAACTGTAATATATAGTTTATCATATGATATACCTATTACAGAGAAATGAATACTTTTACTATTGCTACGGTCGTTATAAAAATAATATACAGAGATTTTACTAAGTTCCGCTACCGAAACACTTGCTGTTTTAAAATATACTATCAAATATATGAATTTTATATGAAGAGAAGAAAAAAAAATCTGAAGTGGCTGTTTACTTGGCATATAAATTTAAAAAATATAATTAACGTAATATCTTAAAATTCTTGTAGCTCTATAACTTCTAGGAGTGACTTAAAATAATAAAATGATTATCCTTTTTACTTTCATATAAGGTTAGTATTTGGCTTTTATAGCGATAAATGTCAAAAATTAAAGTCACATAAAAGCACAGTGACATTTGTGAATTGATCGCGGCCATAACGTATTTAATGGCGGCGCGTCCGCGCAGGTTTCCCACTGTTTCATAATATTTATTTACGCAACAACTTTATTTTATAGTTTTCCAAACGTAATAAAATATATTTTTTGTTTGTATAACATATAAAATTTGAAGGCAATTGTGGCGCAGGAGCAATTGCGTGGGACTGTAAATGCGACAAGCTGTGGGCTCGATGCCCAGTCGAGGAAATGAAATATTTTATATTTTCATTTTCTCTCTCTGGTAACGAGGGAAAGCATGGTGTGGAGTTCTACCATTCAACACGCAATATGTCCAGAATTCGGCGGAAATTGGTAAACGGAAATGTCTTAACGGAAACGGAGTGTCTTAACACTAGGTTCCAAGGTTCCTTCTCACAATGTGCGGGATACAATATAAAAAATATTACATACCAAATATGATTCCATTTTGAATATATTCGTTTTAGTAATTTATATTTTTTTCATACATAAATAATATGTTATCTGTTGTTTAATTATTATTAGAATCTAACGTCTAAATTCCCCCTATATCCAGCCTAAATTTTTATAGTAGATTATAAACGAAAAAAAACCCCAAAAATATATTTATGTAATATAAAACTCAATGTATAAATAAACTTACAATAACTTATAGTTGCAATAAAGCTCCAATATGACCATAAAAGCGTACAAACACATCGACGTGTGATAGAAGCCCATCAAGATAAGAACTCTCTTGTTTTATAGGTTATAAAATATTTACAACATATGACCGCTACATTAATTGTGACCCACCGCGCGTTAATTTGTGCTTTACGATACTTAAGTTATTTTGTCGCCGGAATATTTATATGATGTCTGTTCGATACTATATAAATATCTAAGGTACTATTTGCGAAAATAATTAATATGTCGGTATGGTTGGTAGGCCTTGTTTAGAAAATGGTCGTGGGCTAGCTGTCAGATACGTAGATTTAAGATGTTCTGCTTTATTTTAGTGAAGATGGAACATGTTCAGTGTTAGATACTATACTGCAAATGCATACATGATATATTTGTATATGAAACTTACAATTTTTTTTTAGCTTCGCGCTGTATCATGCACACAGCAGAGAAGGCAGACGGAATATAGTGTAAGAACACTCCGTTCCAAATCTTCCGTTGAATTCTGGAGGCATTGCGTATTGAGTGGCGAAACTCACCGTAGTGCTTTGCCTCTACACCAGAATAGAGAAATTCAGCTTCACTCTGTGTCCCGCACACAGCAGGGTCGGATCGAACCCACAACCAGTCAGTTTTATAGTCACACTTCGTGCCGCTGAGCTACGACTGGCCTCTAGAGGACCCTCTATTAAAATATTAAATATATCATTTCCACGCGTTCGAATCGAACTCACAACCTGTCGCGTTCACAGTCACATCAGACTGGCGTAATGAAACTTAATAACTCTTCTTAATAATAGTTTAGGACAATTTATTTAATATTTCACCAAAATCTTGTCTAAAAAAATATATACATTATTAGTATATCACATATTGTACTAAAAAGGTTAATTGTCATCTTAAGATGACAAACGTACAATTAGTGAATCGCACGCGCCGTCCAGCTGCGCCCACTTCCTCTGATCTTTGACTTCGACAATTGTATCCATCTGCCGTCTTGGATCGTCACCCACCTACCTAATTATTCCTGACCTCCCCTCTCACAACCAAACCGTAGTACAATCATTGAGAACAAAAGATCAATATATACTAGCCAAGATACTATAACCAATTTATAAATGCGTCTCTAAAAATGACATCGGTGTATTATTTTAAGTGTATTACAACTGAGGTAACTGTAAATATAAGTTTGTAAGGAAATATATTACTCAATTCAATGTTGGCACGAGATTATGAATTGAAGTGGTTCGCGATCAACTAGGTGCTTCCGCTGTATCAGCTGTTTATATCCTTTGACGATGATGTTTGTCAAGATGTTATGAAAGTATTGTAAAAGTTTCCTCAATTGTAGAATTCGTATAGTATTATATTAAAATTTTCAAAATTAGGTCACTGGTAAAATACGCTTCGTGGTGTATCCTCCATATAGAATGGTAAGTAGAGGGAACCTAAAGTTTAGACACGCCGTTCTTCAGTTTCCACCCAATTTTCAAGATTTTGTGTGATGAGTGGCTGGACTTTTTAGACTTTCAGAGAGAGCAAATTAAACCCACAACCGTTACATTTGCAGCTGTCATCGACTTTACATATGTATTTTTTATTTATATTCTGTTTGATTCGTTTATATACTCTATCACACTAACAGGACAACAATATGTCAAAAATTACAATTTTTGTCATGAAAATGAACTGAAAAATCTCAAAAATGTCATAAACATAATCGTCATGATGACTCATAAACAAAATAAATCAAATCGTCGTGTGTACGAAAAATATAAAGGAAAAACAAAATATTTAAATAATGAAGCAAGCTATGACGTTAATTCAAAACCACTTCTACTTAGTTCAGAAGACGAGGAAAGCATGGCTTTCCATAGCGCTGGGGCCAGGATTCTTATGCAAACAAAAAAGACACAGTTTTTAAGGAAATATACTCTTGTCGGTGAAAATATAAACTCAAATAACAGAACTGTATATCATATAAATCCTATTAAAGCATCTATTATACCCACATATCAAACATCGATTCAAAATATACGTTGGAATCCGTACATGAAAACTCGCTTGGAAGAACCTCAATTTAATGCAAGAAAACATAACTGTATGTATCAAAATAAAGAATATCCAGTGCCATATTTACAATACCAAAATAATATGGTAGAAAATAAAAAGATTTCTTCTTTCAACGATAAGATTGTCAGATATTCTGATAATAGTACTATGACATGGACGATGAACGATATAGGATGTGGAGTTGATATTCCTATAGATCAAAATCCCAATGCAAAAGCTTTTGAATCAACAACAACTTTAGCAATAAGCGATCGATCACCGACTTTTACTTCACAACTTCATCACTTACCTGTTTTAGAGAAATTAGAATACGAAGCAAATATGTTAGAAACAGACATTACTAGCAAAAACCACGAAATAGATGACAATATTGATGTACCAAGTAATTATGATAAATATAAAAAGCTTTCAGAATTTAAGAGGAAAGAAGCAAAAATGGCTGATATGATGGTGTCTGCTCATGGTGTAGTAAAACGATTTTCAAATCTTTCAAAAAACACGTTTTCGATGACTAAATTAACTGAAACTTCAGACAATACATCCGAAGACTGTAAAAGGTCTATCCCTCACAACCATAGAGTTCATTCAAAGTATCACTGCAATTGTATTTTAATTTCGAATTCACATGATGATAATATTTTTATTAGGAAACTGAATTTTAAGAAGGTTGAAAATTTAATACAATGTAAGAAAACCCCTTCAATAAGATTACCAAAGAGAGTAGTTGCCTCCCAAAGAGACATTCACGTATTTATTGATAAATGCAAGTAAACACATATAAGGATCTACAAATATAATCAAAGTTTTGAAATAAATGGTTCTGTAACGGAACTGTCCTTATTTATTGCTAATTTTTAACTTATTTAAATTAAAAAGAATAATAATATTGAGGCAAAGTGGCACAAGCGTAAACATCACGGTTGTGAGTTCGATTACCGCTAGATGGACTGAACTTCATATTTTCATTTCCTCATTCTGGTAGCCAGGCAAAGCGCGGCTTCAAGCGGGATACAGCGTGAAGCTGAAAATAAAAACTAAAAAATAAAATACGTGTGTAGTATTAGCGTGGTATGAGTACGAACATATGAATCAGTTGCATATACAAGAAGCGCGAGGGGTCAACAGCTGCGGAGAAAGCATCCTTGATTGGATAATCTCGACCCAATTGATACTCGGACGCCGAACAAGTTGTAAACATTTGAGAGACTGTGTTTTGTTCAGAATAATCGCAAAAGGATTTACTAGCTTTAGAGAATTCTATTTTTTATTACTGTATTCAATTTCGGAGATTGCGTATTAAATAGCGGAACTAAACGCCGCGCTATTTCTTATTAAATTAAGAGGAAAATTATACTTTTAAAGCGATCGAATTTGTTGTTGAAACTATGCGTAACTATGTCGTGTAGACTTACTTAATTAAAGCGCGGTGGCATTTATAATTCAATCAATATTTACACAAACAAATTTCACACAAATCAATATTTAAACAATTAATATTTTTATTCGATTTTTTTATCTAGATAATTTGTTATTTATAATGTTATAATACATACAAAAATCTACGCAACTGATAATTTCATATATAAGTAGATATATAAATCTAAACATGACAAAAAGATGATAATATGTTGCAATAAAATTTAATTTACATCAAAATCAATAAAACTAAACATAAGTAAAGTGTTCAGAGCAACTGACGAGTAGGGCCGGCACGCGTCGCGTCGCCTGCGCAGCAATCTGCAACTCTGTTAAGTTTGTTATTTATCTCCCTCAGTGTTTTTTATTGTTTATTGAACTGACCCGGGTTCAACTCTTTGATATTCTCAATGATATGTATTAGCGTAGTATTGGGTTACTCGCGAATGTGGTTTACGTTAAAGCTCTTCGTGTGTAATCAAAATAATGTTATAATTGTTGTTTTAATGGTAAGCTTTTGTTGTAAAGGAATACGCTATATTCTTTTTTTAAACTGTTTTAAATATTTTGGTAAGGACTGTATATTTATTTTTGTTTTACTTTCATTCTTTTTTTAGCTACACTCTGTATCCGGCTTATTATAGAAGGACAGAGGGATTTTAGTGTTATAACTTTAAGTTTCCCATTCACTACGAAATTTCCTAGATATTACCTGTTGAATGGCTGAACTCCACGCTTGGTTTTGTTTTCTTAGAGTAAAAAAGATAAAAAGATTAATATAAAAAGAGCTCCAATAACGTAAATTTGTTATTGGAGCTCTTTTTATATTAAACATTTATGTATAAGAAACCATTTCTTTTTAGTGACAAGAGAAAAAATTATATAAACCTAATGAAAAGATATAATAATTTATATACAATTAAAAAATGTACTTACAATTAAAGAAATTAATCTTCATAAAAAATTAGCTTAAATTTGCCACTTAAACTGAACTGCACTAGTAGCTAACAAGTTTCTTCCACGCTCATATAGTCATAGTAACACAAAAGCTATTAAACTTCATAAACATGTAACTAAGACAATTAAAATGGAAGCCTCATAAAAGGCTAATAACATTAAAAAAACCGTTAGGATCTCAGCAATTATAACAATATTAATAACAAGTAGTGCAACGCCGTCAAACTGAATTAAATATAAGGAAATTAGGTGTAAGGTGATCTAATAAAGATATGTCACAGCTATCACTCATCTTGCGCTATCTGTTTCCCCGATCGCGCGCTTTTTGTGTAGCCCTCGTAGCCATTTAAAATTTTTATGGGGTGCCTCTAATTTTATGGGGGCTAGGAATTATTTTTACGAGTGTCACAACTGATCGTGATCATCCTTATAATTTTATAGCGGTGATATCTTTATTACATTGAAATTTAAAGTGATTTTTTAAAATGTTATTACTATACCTGTTCTGTTTATGTATGTGGCCGTGGTGTGGCCAGCGTGTGGCTGTAATGGTAGCCTGTGGATTCGATTCTCATACGAGGGACTTTCCTTCATTTATTCGCACTGGTAAGGCAGAGCGCGGCGTTTCGCATTTTAATACGAAATGTTTTGAAAATTAAGCGGATGTGTGAATAAATGAGATGATTGTGGTTTAATTTTCCATTTGTAGGAATATTTTAAAAGACTCAACTCCGCCACTCAACTCTTTAGGTTGGCTTACTTGCTAATGTTGAAACAAAAATATCCTTATATATTTCTATGTTGTTATGGTTTTAAATAAAAATTGTAAGTAGGTTTATCTTTTAAGCTAAATATGTATATTGTATACACCCTACTGTTCTAAGGGCAAATATCGTTAGTTATCCGCGAGCGCTCACAATCGATCATCCACACCCACGGACAGAATGATATTATGTTTATATTAACATTTGGGGCTTTGTTCGTGTAATTATAGACAAAATTAATAGAAATGTAACTATAAATTTATATTACTGCATTAAAGCAACAGTGTAGTACTCAAAAACAGTTCTATAAAAATAATTCCTTCTCTGACATTCAGAGAAATTTAGCAAGTACCTTTCCTATTTACGGTAGTCTGTGGATTCGGTTCTCATACGAGGGACTTTTCTTCATTTATTCGCACTGGTAAGGCAGAGCGCGGCGTTTCGCATTTTAATACGAAATGTTACGAAAATTGGGCGGATGTGTGAATAAATGAGATAGTTGGGGCTTAATTTTCCATTTGTGGGACCTACCTACCTACTAACCTACTTATAGAAAGTTAGGGGAGGTTGCTCTAAGAGTGGATTTCTAGGAGTTGCCAATTGGGCGGGAAATATCGCGATTTTACATTTTATGTCTAAGGGTACATAAATAAAGTTGCGGGCGATGACTTCACCGATACCAATATGAGAAGATCGTTTCTGTTTAGAAACAAAAATTAATATGTTACTACTCGTCCATTCAGCATTGTGTTGATAAAATATTTCTTACAATATAAAATAAAAAAAAGGAGAAAGACGTAAAAAATTATTTACATCCGACGGAAACCAAACTCCAAGTCGTCTAAAGATAAATTTAAACATTCGTGTAAAAGGTAAGGGTCACCAGACGAAGGGGTCACTAGTAATTATAATTAAGGCTACTTTACAATGAGGCTCACGCCCACACTTCCGCCCGCCTAAATTAACTTATTACGATAGCGTTTTGTTTCTTTTGATTATTATGGTTTATGTTGTGTTGTAAAATATTTGATGTATCTACATAGAAAGTTAGATTATATCTTTTACTGTTTAATTTAGTTTTTCGCGTATTTTCTTTGTTTTTTTTTATGGTTTTACCGTATACCGCACAAGCAAAGGGAATTAAGGCAAAGGAACCTAGTATTAAGACACTTCGATATCCACATTTGAACCCACAACCGTCGCATTTATATATTTATAGACGCACGCTTTTGATCCTACTCCAAGATTGTAATTTTTATATTTAATTACTTAGGAATTGACTTTTAAAAATGATAATTATAATTACTTCTTCGTGTTAAGTTTTATTGCGCTCTGTTGAGCGCTATGTCTACAGCCTTACGTGTTCGTAATATCACAAAAAATATGCAGAAAGTAGAGTATGGAATCTTAACACTAGGTTTGGCTACCCTGCAATATGTGAGAAATAGCGTTATAATATAAAAAAACACTTCTTTCTTGAACACTGAATCTGTCTAATGTGTTTCAATAAATTTTATATATTAAGATGACTTGTAGAAAAAGAAATTACAGGAAACCTCCCATTGGAAACTTTGCTAAAAAAGGTGTTCCTCACAATGTCCACAGCTTTCAACATAATATTAACTAATGCAGTGTTGATAAACTTATAGGTTTTCATGTTTAAATGTACCGGAGATACGCAAAGCTAAAAGAAAACCAATAATTATTTAATTTAAAACTGGTATTCCGTAATTAAAGTTAATTAATTTACATTATACAATATATTACCAATTTCTGCGGCGCCCTACCATAACTTTTACTTCTACATCAGGTATACCATTCAGGCACTGCCTCGTTAGATTGGGTGCTACTTCAATAAATCTGTTATTTTATGTATTATATGTACGTAGTCGGTAATTATCAAACGACGTCAAAACTGACGGATCAGTCTTTGAGAAGCCGCGACAGATGCTGGCAACTGTTTTATTATTGTACAAAAAGTAAAAATTTTCATTTGAATTGAAAATTAAAGAGATATTTTTCATAATTAAATGTAATAAAAATACCTTCAACCTTTTTAGGGTTCCGTCCGTACCTTTTAAGGAAAAAGGAACCCTTATAAAATCACTTTGCTGTCCGTCTGTCTGTCAAGAGCCCTTATCTCAGGAATCATCCTGGTACTGGTGGTATCGAAAGAAGCGACTAAAGTACTTGTGGTAGAGTCACGTCGCCAGCAATGGCAACACGCATGGG
>DWAN01005323.1:0-11346 GCA_018230445.1 Heliconius hewitsoni
TGATAATATATAAAATTTAAACAATTTAACACAAACGGTTATTGATATATGTATTTAAAAACCGGCAGTCACAAAGACTGCCTTAATCACTCACGAAACACTTCTAGGTTCTAGGACTTCTAGGACTAACTCACTTCTAGGTGACCTAAAAATTTATATTTGGTACCAAGTTACATTGTTATTCATAAATAACATATTGATTCAAGCTTTAAACTGACTTTAAATTTTTACACTTGACAATTTTTTATCATCAGGCACCAAATCAAATACATATAAATCTAATAGCTATCAAGCTGGAAGTGTACTAAGTTACAAGTATAATAAAACATGTATATACGTAAAAAATGTGAAGTGAAATTTAGAGCTGGAATTTTATATCGAGTGAACACAGAACATGGCACGCATATAGAGCTCTCATTCTTTTGTCGGTTAAGTCAAGAACGATGCTTTACTTAACAATTAACTTGGCTCTTATTTCACATTTATGTTTTTGATGGGGTAAATATAGTTAGAGGACCAAGTTGCAGACGTTTCGTTTTCATTTGACAATAAAACAACCGCATGTGGTATAAAAAGCTGAATTACAATGAGTAATAAAATGTGTTATTGTGAGAATACGTCGCATCGAGATTAGAGGGGCTTAGATGATTGTTACAATATTATTTTGTTGTTTTACGACAGGAAAATAATAAGCGCCATGTCGTTTATAGCCCGACAGTAAAACTGTTATTAACGAGGGCCCCGATTGTGTGTGGCTGGTAGCACTGTGTGAGAAAATAATTAATTCCTTTGAGATGTCACAAGTAACAAATGTGGATGCTTGCTCATTTTTGTTTGGATATTGAATGGATCTTTGTGAAAAGCAAAATATTGAAGTGGTTATGTATATGTGTTCAGTAGATAGATTAGTAGTTGTAGTAATGATTGGTGGTTAGTTAAAATAAGTGGTGGCAAGTTCGATGATGTCTGTGAAAATTTCAAAATAAACAATGAATTTTATTTTTTATTGTTTTATATAATACGAGTGATATTCGTTTATTTATATAAAGTAAAAAAGATAATTACATATTGGGATTTTCTGTATTAAACTTATATGTTTCTTTACTGGGAATATAATGTTATTTACCTAATTACTATGTTCTTATAATAATACGTATCATCTATAATAATATTTTTTCCCCAATTTTACCCAGATCAGCTTACTAAAAGTGGCAATAATTTAATTGGTATTTTTATGATAAATATAGCATTGTTAGGAGATTTCCGACGATATACAATGTTCATAAAAAACTTTGTTGCATATTGACATAAACAGAAAATGGAATATAAGGAGAAACGAGATACTGTTGGTTGCCAAACCGAGGTTCAAGTCCCGCATGGGACGCCCTTGCCGCCGATATCGACATCATTACAAGCAGCCACGTAGTGAATAAGCCAATAGGGCTAACAGCATTAACCTCAAGTTCAAAAAAAACTGTTGGTTGATGTTGCATTTTAGATTTCCCAGTTATAACCAAGGGTTTTCCGGTATTTCTTCGTAATCGAATTATGCATATATTGCATATATTAAATTATGCCAAGTATTTTAATTCATAAGCACCATCAAAACATACACGTACAATGTATCCAGCATACGAGAGCGCCGCCCCGGGCGCACGCGGTATCGGTGGATTTACAGCGCAGTAAGCCGTAAATACCCGCTGAGCCGTCGGCTACCATTGATCTTTCCAATCGCTCCTCTTTGTTTCGGGATTACGATTGAAGTGGAATGATGATAAAGAGTTTTTGAATTTTATGCAGATTTTGAGGACTTTTGTTTAACTATTCGGGCATTGTTCGAATGTGGAATTTCGGATTTGAAGCACTTTAATTAGTTTTATTTAATTTTTTTGGTTCGTTGGAAGTTCATTTTATTTTATTTTTAGTTCGTGTTCATTTTGTTTTACGTAAATTATAAAATAATTTATAAAGCAAAACATGTGATGACTTTGCTAATTCTATATATTTTTAGGATTCAGCAACAAGCCTGGACCCAGCCCAGGACCAGGTTCGTCCAGGTTCGTCCGTATGTCACAGCTATTTTATTACTATTAGGACTATACAATTGAGAATTGGTTAGTAGTTGTATTCGGTTCTGTAAGCAATTCACAATTTGTATCGGAAAGTATAAAATGGGTAGGGCCCCGGACATGGAACTGAAACTAAAAATTACTCACCAAGTAATTACGTCTACAGATAGGACTTTAAATATGACATCATTTTTTTATGTTTTTTTTTAATGAGATTAGAGTAAAAAAATCTAAAAACAAAACTAGAGACACCAATTACATAGTTTTTATTATCATATATTCTTTTGAATTATATTGGAGCTCTTGCCTATCAGGTAGAAATAGCCAATAGATGCCATTAAATTTATAAATAAATAAACAATATTGTAACATGTGACGGCGAAAGATATCGGTTGAACCTACTTAGCCCTATAATTTTTTGTAGGAAAGTAAAAAGAAACGTTCACTCTGCTATTTTAACTTACAACCTATTTATTATATAAATACCTCATGTAAGATAAAAAGCAGCATCCGAGCCAAATCTGTATTAATAAAAGTCTAGATAAACAACAAACAAATATGAAATCATTTGTTTGTTTCTGAGACAGCGATATAAAAGTAAAGTATCGAGTATGTGACATAAGACTGCTTGAAATACTTACGTACAATAAATCCTACAGATAGAACAGTTTAAAACAAGAAACATGAGAAGTAACTTTGAATTTGTCATGCTGAAGTTTCTTTATCATTGAGAAAAAAGACTATTCTATAGGATTTTTTGTTTATTATTTTACCTAATTTAGATTATATGAAAATAAATCATGCCATCGTTTATTCATCAGTTCAAGGAAAATTCCTTATCAGAACATATTAACTTTTATTAGTATTGATAATATAAATATGTATATCGTAAAATATAATTACTGGGTTGCATCTACCCTCTAAATGTGGAATCAAAAAATGAGATTTATATTCTTTCCTTAAATTTTTATAATTTTGACTTTTATTTGAAAAGTCTAAATTATAAAAACAAATTACAACCTTATATTTATAGTTCTAAGCATAAATTTATCGCCTTCATTCGCCGCATTATCAAAACCTATAGAGAATTACCCGTGAAGCTCTGGTTATGATAAGAACTTACAATACATATAAGGTATTGTGTTGAGTGGCGGAACACAACACGCTTTGCTTTGCTGTTAGAACGAGAAAAATGAAAATATTAAATATTTTAACTCCCTGAATGGGGATCGAACCCACTACTGTTGCGTTGACAGGTACAAACTTATACCACCAGGCCACGAAGGACTCAATTTTAAATACGTAGACCACTTAATAAAATAAAATATATTATATATATAATATATTTTATTTTATTAAGTGGTCTACGTATTTTACAATATAATAAAAAAGCTACAGTTAGGGATAACTGCTATCGCCGATCTGATTGCACCTGGACAGGCAGACAGTCTCGCTGTATCTACTTTTACAAGCGCTACAAGACTAGAATACAAAGCGTTTTACTGAAATCATAAAATTCAGGCATGTTCGTATATTCAGGTACGCAGCTGTAAATAAGATGTAACTTGTCAAATTTATGTCTGACTATAGAAAATATTTGAAATTTTATTATAAAGTGATGTCTAAATTAAGAGCCTAGTGCTAAGAAACTCCGTTCCTCATCCATTTTCCAATGGTGGAACTCAACGCCGCGTTTAGCCTCGATACCAGAGTGAAGAAAATGTAAATATTAAATATTTCTTTTCCACGAGTGGAAATTGAATCCACAACCTGTCGCGTATATATTAACTTGTGCCCAGGATGTTGGCCACGAGCACGGCTGACATCAAATGAATATCTCAATTTTGTCATTTAATACTGACACTAAACAATATTAAAATATTTAATTTAATTTATTTTACTAAAGCCATAAAAAAGCTGTTTCCTATTTCATTTAATCATATATTTCGCAAAGGTCCATTCGTCCCTTACATTCCTCCTCTAATATCCTCTAAAATCGCTGAAAGGTTTGTGATTGACAAATACGTCTCCGATACACGCGGATTTAATCCACACGCGAGTGAACTGGACAAAAAAACTCATAGTACTATTACTTTTGTGAAAGCGTTCCTGTGTATTTTCGTTGAGCTGAAAACTTTTACAATACCAGCTCGGCTCAAATTCAAATTTCCGAGGAAAGGGGATCTCGTGATCATCGCCGTCTCTAATAAAAGGCTTGCCGTTTATGAAATATGTTGTCACTGCATAAAGTTTATGGACTTAGTTTCGGTGGCTGTCTAGAGTGTGAAGTTCGCTGAGCTGATGAGGCTTCAGCACCTTATTATCATATCATGAGTGAGTGCCAGGTATAAACAATGTGAAGTGGTATGTCAACAGAATGTATGGAGAATAAAAAATGAGGATGAGTTTAATATTTATGCGTATATTTTTGGTTTGTTATGACAAATATAGTTTGCGATCACAGCTTAAAGTGAATGTTAGTGGTGTTGTTTAACCGATTCATTAACTTTTACTTTGCCGAATTCAATTGTACTTATTTTTACTTTATTTAAAGTCTTATTTCGAGATGCTCAACTTATATCTGGTAAATTAATATTTCTCACACAAACGTGCGATTGTAGGTAACCGCAACGATTGTAGGTTCGATTCCATCGAGTGGAATATAAAATATTTTCATTTCTTCGCTCTGGTAGAAGAAAAAGACATAAATAGAATATCAATAAATAAAAAAAAAGTTAAATATACATATACAAATGCAAATAATAAAAAATATCGTTACACTAAACAAAGGCACATTAAATGAGCAATTATATGAATTTATTTACAATTACGATAGGAATATTTTATCGAAGTCAATTTCGATAGTGCCCTCTAATGTGACGTTAGCGAGATAAAGTGGAGGCGGGTGATTTTTCGATTCTTGGAATGGATTTGCATTTTTTCAATTTTGTTCGTTGTGTCGTTTATCAATTTATTGAATTATGGTACTTTACTTGATAGGATCGTAAATGTACATTAGGTACATAGTTTAGATTGTAAAAGGATTTAATCATGTAAGAGGATTTTAGTAATTTTATTTATTTATTAATTAATTATTATAATTTTACTGGAAAATGTTTTAGAGATAGAGATATAAATAAAACATAATTTTCAAATATTTTTTTTATAAATGTGTTGGTACGATATCAGATTTACGATAATGATTTTATCAAATAAAACTGTTTTGATAAACTTTTTCCCTCTACCTCTTGTATATCGGTCATCATTTATTTTTACACGACTGCGTGACCCAAAGGAGGGTAATATACTTATTTAGAAAACGTATAAAAATTTGAACGTAGTTGGACTTAAACCCGCGCCTCCTGGAAACCGACCAGGAGAGTAAATGTGTTTATCAGTGTATGTGTGTATGTATGTGTATTGCTTTGTGGCGTTGATCAATCGATTCGTCTTAACCTTGCTAGTGTCACTAAAGACATGACATAAATGATAATTCTATATGGCGACCATCAGTCGCCTTATTGTCCAAATAATAAAAATATATATTGGCGCAATGTAGGTAAAAAGAGCCTGACTGTTAAACTTAATGAACTATTTCGCATGTTTTTTTGTCTTTTTAGTTTTATGCAGTCGGGTTTTTTGTTTTTTTTTTGAATATATATTTTTTTATTTTCTATACCTACACAAATACTATGCAAATCTAAATGGTAGGTAGTGGAGGCTAATACTGTTTTTGTCTGAACAGATTGTGTTAACGAAGATTATGATAACATATCTACTCTCAAATGGGTATCGAACCCACAAACATTGCTTTATAGTATAGCACCAACTTAACTTTAATAGCGAAGTGATGCTATAGCTTAAAATCAGTAATTTTGAAACATATTTTAAATAAAACTTATAAATAAACCCAATTCTCGTGATTGTATCTCATTTATATTGCAAATAATTTTTCTCCCCGAACGTAATTTTCAATTTCGCATCCATAGCCGTGATTTAAGTATTTCCCGTATCATTTGTCTCTATCGTACGTAAAATTTTAGAGTTCCATAAAATAATTATATACTAAAATATTTTAAATTTTGTTGATTTGATTCATTTTCGAAACAGAATAATTTAGAACAGTGAGGAGATACGCCTCCCAGATTATATGTAAAGTAACGGAGATGAAACTTTCGTTATCAGAGAATGGTCCAAACAATGTCTAGACCAAATTCAGCAATGTCTTAATTAGTCTAATCAAGTTAGCCCTAAAATAAAATGCAGTCTATAATAACTTGCAGGGAGCTAACTAATTTTACGAATCTTCATAACTCAACTCTTTATATTTTTTTAAAAGTTACTGTTTGTGAGTTGTAAGGATAAAGACAAGTAGGTACGTCGCGTTCTTTATACAATACTTTACCAGTAATATATATATTCAAAATTTAATAAAAATAAACCTGATTTTTAATTCATCCTGCTCACACATATTAAGCAAAATATAAACCATAGCTTTTACCTTTACTCAAATTCAATTTTATTAAGTGTATAGAACCATATGATTTTTTTGTTACTGTAACTTGACTAATTTTATTTTGTTAAATTGCTTTCCTTTGTAGCGTAAGCCCCTATCATAAAAACATGCGTGTCCCGGTTTTGAACATTGATTTGTTTTTAAGGATTGACGTTTATTTGTTCTTAGCTTACGGCAAAATTGCGTCTTATCTCATCCATCGTGCATCATTTTATGTAACACTGAATATATTTATTTTTTGTTATTGATTTTCATATGAATGTTTTATTTAACAGAAGACATATAATATATTTAAAAAATCTGAGTTTACTAAATTCAAATGCAAAATATGGCCGATTATACAATACATAATAACTGAGCTAGTTCTAAAAAACCCAATTGATTATTATTACCTAAACGTAATAATTTTAATGCTGATGCCGCTATGTCGTGGCCTCGTGACCTTGAAGTCAGGCCATCTGAACTATTGCTCATTGAAGACTCAGGAAAAAAATAATAAAAAGTAAGAAAACAATCCTAAAATCAAATGTGCGCTGCCATCTACAGCTAACTTCTATGCGGTCACGACCCGTTGCCAATACATTATGCCTAAAATTTAATATTGTATCACGTGTGTACATGTGAATCCAATAAACCTGATTATACGTCAAGTACGAAAAAAGTGCTCAACGTACATTTTATCCTGCTTTCATTTCCTAATACAATAATCAAAGGAATATGAGGGGTTCCGCAGAATCAAACATATGCGAGCAGCGATAAAAGACGGATAAAAGAAAGTGAGTCCTCGAGAAACCGGGGTCACATTAAGGGTGTGACATAAAGGCTAACGGCAATTATTATAGTACAAAAATACGTAAAAAATATTTATATTGTATTATTTGATTATACTTGGTATATCATAATGGGCAATATATCTTACTGCAGTCTTCTTTTCACCCCTTAATGGCGAAAATATGTGCTTTCCTTTAAGTTAAATTTTTATTTAAAATCTTCCTGTTGTCCTAACTTTGACTCAAACAAGATAAAATTAAAAAGAACAAGTAACAATAACATCATATCAACATATACATATAAAAGTTTATATAATATATAACTAAGTTATTTCTAAATATCAATTATTTTTTATTTTTTTTCAGCGTCACTTTGTATTCCGCATGAAGCAGAGCAGTCTTACACCACTCTGAACCTTATCTTCCACTGAATTCTGGAGACATTGACATAGTGGATGGACCATGTCGCGTTTTGCCGAGGCAAAGGCACACCAGGGCGAAAACAATGAAATATAAAATATTTCATTTTCTCGAGTGGAATTCGAACCCACAACCTGTGAGTCCGATTTATGTCTCTGCGCCACGACTGGCCTCAATATCAATCTTTCGTATAAAAAAAAACAAAACCGCTAAAATCACTGCCTTACAAGCTAACGCTAAGGTTGGCGCGACTGTCACGCACGAGATAATCTTCGAAGCGTACTCAAAAACCGTTTCAACATCCGCACTAACCACATACTCTTACACGATAATACAAAAAATAATTTTTCCACATTAAATGTTGCCAAAACATAAAAGAATTTTCCCAACATCACTTTCGTTCCGCGCCGCATAAATTAGTTTGCCGGAGATTGTTCGTTTTGTGTGTGTGTGTGTGTGTGTGCGTGTGTGTGTGTGTGTGTGTGTGTGTGTGTGGGATGCCTTTTTATTTATTTTACGTTAACATTTATGAGCTTTTCGACGTACGGCCGCTGTTCGTTGGTGTAGTGGAACGTTTGTTTGGTTATTCAACAGTGCACGATGCCGCTATATGAGAAATCTAATGCATTTTATACTGAAATTAATTTTATAAAACTGTATTATAAGGATAGAGCTGTCTGTGGCAATATAAAATTGTAGTTTCAGTGTAGAATGAGATTCCATAATTCATGTGCTTTACAGTGTTTATATTTAACGATACATATAATGATATAATTGAAAGATTTTTAGTAAAAATAAAAGAGTTTTAGACTTAATATATGAAATTGTGATTGTATATTTGTATGTTTTATTAGGACTTTTTGATTTAGAATGACAGAAAAAAATCCAATTATCCTTAGCCATTATATTTGGCCACAGATTAAGAAATATCTCTAATAACGTTGTGTTAGTGGGTCTCAATTTTACTTCGTGTTCGTATGAAGAAATAAATAATAATACAAAAGAAAACCTATGGTTATTATAATTTTTTTTAGCTTCGCACTGTATCCCGTACATAGCACGGACGGATTTTAAGACTTTCTTTATTCCATTTAGACATTCCGTTCCCCACTTTCCACCGAATTCTTAAGGTATTGCGTGTTAAGTAGCGAAACCTTGTTACTAGATCGACGAAATGAAAATATTAAATTTTTGATGTCAATCAGTAGGAATCGAACCTACGGCCGTCACGTTTAAAGTCGCACGCTTGTGCACCTGCACCACTATGGCCTCAAATTATACAAATTGCTTATCTCAAAAGATAATGAGAATTTTCTTCATACAATGCCAGGCGGTCAGTAATTAATTAAAAGCTTAGGCTACGCCATTATGGATTTTATGCTAATAGCTAGTAATATGGAAGCTTGGAAGGGTAGAGAGAAACATTATATTTTGCAGCGTACAACGTGTGCTATACAATCGATGCGCATGTCGTGTGTCTAGATTATTATATGGAAACTATAAGAATATATTTATATTCTTATTTCTTCAATATGTTTTTTTATATTTTGGATATTATTTGTTTAATAAACATATAAATTTTTATTAATAAAAAAATGTGATATTATATTATATATTTTAAAATAATAATAAAAGCTTATAGAACATATAAGTATAACATAATGTATTTATTGAATATATTAATTTTCGAAAATACATTTAGTCCTGCTACACATTGACATTCTATATTACGACATTATTACATAAAATGATTTCATATCAAACCGTAGACTCATTATTAATGAATTCATCATAAATTTTATTTTTCAATATTTAGACGAAGATTGAAAGCTTAATTAATTATTGAAGTTGTATTCAGAAACCGATCTTTGTAAGTTCAATTTGGCGATTTTTCAACCTGAAACAGTTTTGTAACCGGATAACCATCCGGTTACAAAACTCCACGAGTACTTCATAAGTATTGAAAGTATAGATTTTTTTCAGCTTCACGCTGTATCCCGCGTATAGTAGGGTAGGCAGAAAGATCCTAGTGTTAAGACACTCCGTTCTCTACTTTCCGCCGAATTTTTGAGACATTGCATATTGAGTGGCTGAACATAACGCCGTAATTAGCCTTGTTACCAGAATTAGAAAAAGAAAATATTAAATATTTTATTCCCACGAGCGGGAATTGTACTGCGTCACAACGGTCTCCTAATTTAAAACAATACATATATTTTAACATTGCAGTTATCCTATTAAAAGTTATGAACATGACATTGAAAAATTTTAATTAAAATTTATTAATACTGTATTTGTTGCCGGTTTACATAAAATATTTTTTTAATTTAATTGAATTTTATATGAATTTTAATAATGTAACAATTCAGGTGTGATTATTTAAAACATAAAAAATAAAATAAATCAGCTTCACGCTGATTTATTTAATTTTTTATGTTTTAAAAAAAAAATTTTTGTTTGTTAAAAAAAAATAAAATAAATCAGCTTAACGTAGGCAGAGGGCCTACGTTAACACACTTTGTTAACTTAGTGTTAACACACTTTCTGCCGAATTCTGGAGACATTGCGTGTTGAGTGGCAGAACTCAACGCCGCGCTTTACCCCGACACCGGAACAAAAATATAAATTTAAGTAAATATTTCATCTTCTCGAGTGGGGATTGAACTCATGACCAGTCGGTTTTATAGTCACACTTTATGCCCCTGCGACTGGTTTCTATTATCATATACATATATTTATTTTCCTACCTTGTCTAACTTAACTAGATAGTATGTGCTATATTGTTATGAAGACCAAGACGATGCCGAAAGACTGAATCCACTTTGTACAAAGACAGACAGACAAACGCAA
The DNA here is from genome assembly GCA_018230445.1 of Heliconius hewitsoni. Taxonomy (NCBI): domain Eukaryota; kingdom Metazoa; phylum Arthropoda; class Insecta; order Lepidoptera; family Nymphalidae; genus Heliconius; species Heliconius hewitsoni. Next base: position 10,626 of record DWAN01005323.1, read on the forward strand.
ATGTTATTACAACGCAATGCAATATTCAACAAATATTGTTTGTAGGTAGAAGGTACCTACCCTAGAAGTCGAGAGGGAGCGCGAGTTAAATTGAGCACCGCCCAGACCGAGACTCATTTCCTCCATCTACTATTGTACGCTACTCACAATACAAAACATTTTTTTTACGAATTTCGACAAAAAATGCTTTGAATTTTTTCCAATCTTCGCCTCTATTCAGCCTGTAAAACTTAATGTTTCCCGCAAGGGGCGTGGTCTTTAATATTACTTCTGTGGAGGATTGCTAATTATTCGAGGGTAGAGGTTACGCTTCAAGCGACCGCGACGATGCTTTATATGGAGACGGTTTTTCTCAATACGATGTATGTAGGTATCTATACACTCAATGAAATAGAAATTGTTTTTGGACAAAAATGTGGTCAATGTTTAATAAATAGATATATTATATAACATATATATTAATAATTATATTAATCTTTCTATATAAATTAAGATGATCTTTTTTTCCATCTAAATGAATATTAATCCATTAAGATTTCTCGTTATGTAATAATGAACACAACATTTTATTTCATATAGGTCATACAAATATAAATAAAAATTTTCTACAATATAATATTAAAAGAGTATCAATTATTTGTATCTATAATTTACAAAAGATTATTTGAGACCAGTCGTGGCGCAGTGGCACGAAGTGTGACTGTAAAACCGACTGGTTGTG
>DWAN01005324.1:0-11346 GCA_018230445.1 Heliconius hewitsoni
TATATATATATATATATATATATATTATAAAGATAAATTTGCTTAATAAATAGATCAATTTATTAACTAAATTGTTACAACTTACACTGACTTAACACTATTTATATAAATATAAAATGTATGAAATTATACTCCTGGTATAATTGGTTAAATTGTACTGTAGCTGTGCTTATTATGTTTACTATCACTAATGGCTGCCGGCATAAAGTTATCAGTACAAAGTGGTCTAAGCTAAGAAAATAAAAAAGTTCCATTGGAAGACCGTCGTGGCGTTGGGGCAAAAGCATGCGAATAAAGCGAAGTAAGCGAGACGGTTGTAAGTTTGATTCCCACTCGGTGAAATGAAATATTCAATATTTTCAGTACTTCGCTCTGGTAACCAAGTAAAATGCAAAGTTGAGTAACTCCTCAATACGCAATGCCTCGATAATCCGGCGGAGAGCGGAGGAGCGGAGTGTCTTACCACTAGACTCCCTCTCCCTACCCTATTAAATTCAGGACACAGCGAAGGTGAAAAACTATGTAAATATTCTTGTTTTTTAAATAAAATTTATTAAATTCTAAAAAATCATAAGTTAGGTCTCTTTTATGCTAATAACCTTAAATTTTTAGTAATACGTACTTTGATTAAAACGGTTTCATTAATAAACAATGATATTGGTATATGCCCGAATATTAATTATAGTTAATAGACTAGAAATGGACGCTCTATTTTGTATGAATATATCATTTTCTATCTTTCATACGATACTAATATTGGAATGGCCTATATTAAAATACATTTTGGCTGTAGGTATGTATGTATGTAAAATATTAATTTTATTTTATTTTAACTACAAAATGTGTCATTATCTTATCCAGGTCGAAATAACCTAGTGTGAAGACACTTCGTTCTTCAAGATTAGCAAGGAGCTTCAAAATTTTATCCCGAATACTGCGAATAAATACATAAAATTTAAATATTATAATCGGATCGAACTTACTACCTCCACGTAACTGTAAGCCACATACTGCCACTCTGCATCACAGTGTCCTCAAATAATGTTTATAAAGAAATTAAAAATTGAATCACTTTACGCTGTGTCCCGCATACAGAACTACCCGGTATACAAGGAACATACTGGTAAGACACGTCCGTTCCCGTTTGCGTGTTGAGTAGCGCAACTCAACGCCACGCTTTGCCTCATAAATGAAAATGTAAATTTAAATAAATATTTCACTTTCTCGAGTAAGAATCGAACCCACAACGCGATTGTAGTCACATTTGTGCCTCTGCGCCACGACTGGCCATGATGTCTTATGAAAATAATTAATAATACAAATGTTAACCGTAATCTCAATTCCATATGGAAATGAAAGAAATTTTAAAAGTTTCAACACATAAGCTAAGTAAAAACTATTTTAATTAAAATCCACATTTTATTGATAGTTCGAAATATCCTACCGTAGTAATAACACATTTCAATTTGAACTAAACCACTTTGCTTTTAATCATTTTACTGTTATATAATTTTTATATGAAAAGATACTGTGATACCATCGTGGCACAGCGGCACAGCTGACTGTAAATGCGACGGTTGCGTGTTCGACTCCTATGACACCTAAACTTATTTTAATTTTTCCGATTTAGTAAGAGTACAAAGTGCAGTGTTGATTTCCGCCATTCAAAGAGCTAGGCAGCAATGATCGGTACGTCTTGATACTGGGTTGCCTCGGCCTACCCTGTATGCGGAGTATTTTTTTTCTAATCTGAATACTATTGTTAACACGTATAATTATTATATCATTATTCACATTTATTTTACATTTATTAATACAATAAGTAGAAAAAACACACAGACAGACAGCGTCTGACACAATAATTGTGTGTTCGATCTCCATTTGAGAGAAGAATGAATATAGGAATATGTCAGCTTCACGCTGTATCCCGTACACAGCAGGGTAGGCAGAGGGAACCTCGTAATAATACACTCCGTTCCCCACTTTTTGCCGACTTCTGGAGGCATTGCGTGTTGAGTGGCGGGACTCAACGCCGCGCTTTGCCTCTACACCAGAGCATAGAAATGAAAACATAATATAAATAAAAATTTGATATAGGAATATATTTCGTTAGATAAGTACTTTTTTATGTCTTTATGCTTTACAGTAGGATAGGCAGAGGCAATGTCTGGAAAATGGCACAAAGAGTGACTGTAAACGCGACCTGTTGTGGTTGTGTGTGAAGTATTTATTTAAATTTCATATCATTTTCTTTTCTCGCACAGAGGGAAAAAAAATTGGAACAAAATAATAAAAACAATGAATACCTACAAAATTTATATAATGAACAAAAGTCAACGCATGTATAAAGCAGAAAAAAACGCTCTAACACGGCAAAGTGACAAAATAAAGCATATCTTTGAGCTCCGCCCCACGTAGTATCAAGAAAATTGAGCGTGAGATTGGAGTGGGGAATGGAGTTTTTATTAATGTATTTCTACTCACCCAGCTATATGCGGGACATAAGGTAAAACTAGAAAAACAAGAAAAACGGGATGACGTACCTCTATCACACCTCTTCCGTATCATGGGATACAGAAGAGGTGTGATAGAGAAAATAAAATAACATTATTTTAAGCGTCAAGCCGTATCTCGCGAACAGCTAGGTAGGCAGATAAAAACTAGTGTTAAGACACTCCGTTTCCCACTTCCTGCCGATTTCCGAAGGCATTGTACGTTGAGTAGCGGAACCCAAGACCATTTTATCTCGACACTCTGGTGTCGAAGAAAATGAAAATATTAAATAACATAATATATAATAACAACATATATTTTCCTATTAATATATTTTTTCTCAGCCACAAGTCCAAGCTTCGTTTTAGCAAAAACATTACACTCTACTGCGCTTCCCACTCGTTTGAGGAAGGAGCCTTTTTGAGCGTCATTAAACGTCTTTGAGCGATTTAGCGGTAAGGAATTGCTTGAGCGTTGTATGAGGAGCATACTTCATACTTACATGTTCTATTGAATAAATGGATGGAGATTTCGTAGTCTTCGTTGGTTTCCAATTTTATTGTGTCATTTTACAGGATACCTTCTTTTACAAACTTTTAGTAGGATGTCCGTGTGTGTGTTATATACCTTTTATTTAAGTTTTAAAAAATTTATATAGGCTAGCTGAGACCTGGCGAGTGTTAGTCCATTCTTTTGCTATAACTATAATTAGAAGATATTTTTTTTATTATACTGTATCTCCTACATCACTTTATTCTACCGTATTAAAATATGTTGCGTAGTTTTAAATATCAAATTAAAACTTTTATTTAAAATGTTGTTCAATTATTAAAAATTGAGATCGTCGTGGCACAATTGAACAACGACTGTCTGTAAACGTGACGTTTGTGGTTTTGATTGTCACTCAGAGAAATAAATTATTTTCATTTTCTCGTTATGGTAAAAAGAGCGATTCTAATATAAGTTATTATACTACTCCTATAAGTTGGAAAGCAAAATCCAGAAATAGAAGAAACTGGGAAAATATTTTTTAATTCTAGAGCAGACCAAAGCTCACCCGCGGCTGTAGTGCCTTGGAAGATACAAAAAAGATGAGGCGCGGCGTTAGTTCCACCATTTAACACACAATATCTTTAAAATTGACTGTTTTCTAAGGAATGAAGTGTCTTGACATTAGGTTTCGTCGGCCAATCTTTCCTTTGCCTATACGCGGGATACGGCGTGAACCTGAAAAAAAAAGTATATAAATCATAATATATATATATGTATAGAAATCATAATATTAAAATTTGAACGTATATCGATATCCCGCGATATGAACCCGTGTGTCTTAGATACCGTCTAAGCGCTCTGACAACTAAGTCATACTTTCTGTACATTTAAGAATATATGGCTGGCTTTGTTAGTGGCAAGAGGTGGGACTTCAAGCCAAATCGTCCTTATCATAATAGGTTCAGCCGAACCACAAATATAAGTTTTTAATGTTTGTTTTTTAAATATCTACAATTTTTCGCTTTTCTGATTTTTTTGATTGTTAGTATTATGAGTTTTCCCTTTGTGTCCAATTTCGTAACCGTATGTCCACGGCATGTGTCGTATAGATATTGATCCGTAATCATCGAGTTTTATACAAAATTAAACAAAAACGATACATAAACGTTCGTATTTTATGAATGCGCTGATTTAGAAGTTTATTTTTTTATGTACTCTAAGGGACTCAATACAATCTCGAGATAAATGGTCTTGGCAGACGGACAGTAAAGTGGTCCTATAAGACACACAGGGATACAGCGTGAAGCTGATATGAAATGTATATCATATCAGCTTCACGCTGTACCTGTTTTATTACCTCAGAAACTGTTCTGAAAAAGAACGAACAATTCTGAAAAAAAAATACCTCAGATAATTCGGCGAAAAACATTTTTCGCCAAATTATTCGAGGCATTTTTGCCTCGGTACCGGAGCGATGAGATGAAAATATTAATAAGTAATACTTTATTCTCCCAAATGGGGATCGAATCCACAACCGCCACTTTACAGTTTACCCAACCGAGGAAATGAAAATATGAAATATTTCGATCATCATTTCGATTCATCAGATCCACAATGCACGAATGTGCCCCTGCGCCATGATTGGCCTGGTTTAGAATTTTACATAGATATGTAGCGCACTTACATGGAGGTACATAAAAGCTCTTATTTTATTGTTTAGAGGTTAAGACTATTTTGCTACTTTCAGTATAGTTTTCTTTGTTGATATTTTTGTCATTTTATAAATTCAGAGAAAGTAGGAAATACAAAAATGAAATATCAATGTATTTTTTGGTTGGTTGAATATAGAAGTTTATCTTTCATATCTACACCCTATACATTGAGGTCATTACAATGTGCCCAAACGAAATATCTCTATTGTAAATTGGCGAAGAGATAGATATAATACAGATCCAGATACCGCTAAATCAGGTGAAGGTTGCTATACGTACAAAATATTTTTGGTTGTTGCAGTGAAAGGACTTAAATATGGATGCCTAAATATTTTCATGTACTAGAAAAGAGCTGATGATATTCTAATGGCTGGACATATTTCTTGAATATAGACTAAGAACATCAGAAACGATTCATTCGTTTGGAGGTTACGATTTCGTAAAGCTACACAGATCTCAGACTTATAACATCCCTTCGGTAAAAAACTCTATTTAAGATTTGAACTTACAACTCCCACTTATAGCTATATAGCTAGCTACCAATACATATACTAACGGCGCAAGCGTAACCTAAATCAATGAAAACAACTCGAAATTCAGAAATAAAGTTAATTATTTCGTTCCCATTTCCCTTATTAAGCGCACTTCATTTGAAATTCAACTGTTAACTAAAACGTAGCGTAGCTACATACAAACAGAGTGCTGACGCTGACAACTTCTAGTTACTGACGGTTACGGTGCGCAATGTTACACAAACAACGATTTATATTTCAGATTTCTTAACATTAACTTTGGTGATGGAAAGAGATTAAATATCAACTAAATATAACTTTATGACTGACAAGTGACTCAAAAATGGCACGAAAATAGGTATATATTTTTTTACGTTGGATTTTTTTATCAGCTTCATGCTATTTCACGCACAGCGTAAAGCACAGAGGGAACCTATTGTTGAGATACTCCATTTCTTACTTTCCGCCGAATTCGGAAGGCATTGCATGTTAAGTGACGGAACTCAACGTCGCACTTGGCCTCAGCACCAGAGCAAAGAAATACAAATATAATTTTAAATAGATATTTAATTTCATCGAGTGGGGATCGAACCCATAACCAATCGCATTAATAGGTCACACTCTGGGCCCTGTGCTCTGTTCTATACTTTTCACCGTATTCACGGTAAAATCAAAATAATTAATTTCCTGGAGTGGGAATCAAACTCACGACCATCGCGCTTACAATGAAATTTTCCATTGCACCAGGATTTTTTTTTAATTAAAAGACTTATTAACTTCTGGATATTAGTATGATAGGGAAATTCGAATCCAGACTAGCCTAAGAATGTTGGTGTCAATAACAATAATATTTGGAGATATTTTTATTTAATAAAAATATATTTATTTACCTTTGCTTTATTGGAAAAATAAAGCTTGTAAATGCATTATAAAAATTGTTGATAGTTTTATATCCCGCCAGCTTCGAGCGCTTACTGTCGCTAAGTTCAAGCACAAGCAGGTATTCATTACACAAAGTCTTCGTAATTATGTCCTGTTTATATAAACAACTTATTTTAATATTTACAATTTTTAAAAAGAAAATATAACAAATGATTTCAAAAGTTTATGTGAAAAACAAAGTTAATGGAAGCCATGTTGGTGTAAACGTATGTATGCGTCGTTATTTTAATAAGCGTTTTGTTTCGATTTTTTTTCTAAATAATTATGGACACTATTAATAGTGCAAATAGAATTTAAATGTGTTAATTGTAATTTGTATAATAAGTGGGCATCGATTCCATTCGAGGTATTGAAATATTTAATTTCAATACCTCGAATGGAATCGATTAAATATTTTCTTTTTCCCGCTTTAATTACAAGGCAAAGCGAGGCGTTGACTTTCGCCAATACGCAATGCCTTAATGGGAAAGAAGTGTCTTAACAATAGGTTCCCAGGTCTTCTGCGTACCCTGCTATGTACATGATACATTTGCCTCGTTTCCAGAGCGATTAAAAATATATATTTCACTTTCCTAGGTGGGAATCGAATCCACACTTTATGCATTTACAGCCGCACGCTTGTACCCGTGCGCCACGACTAATAATTTAACCGCCATATCAATATACCAAGCACAGTAAAGATCTTTTATAATTTTGCCTAACATTATAAACTGTTATAATTACATGTTTACGATATGATGGCAAGAACACCTATTAAAATAATAAGATACTTGAGTGGGAGTCTTATTTCTTAGCTTTAATGAAATGGGCTTACCTTTTTATATTTAATTATATTTTATACATTATTATATAGATACGTAATTTTTTATTATACAAACACACCTACATACATATCTAAATTCAGGTGCAAGTTCAAAGTTCTAGAGGAATAACAATAATATTTGGAGATATTTTTATTTAATAAAAATATATTTATTTACCTTTGCTTTATTGAAAAAGTAAAGCTTGTAAATGCATTATTAACCGCGATGGTTGTAGGTTTGATTGCCACTCGGGGGTATGAAACATTTAATATTTTTAGTTCCTCGATCTGGTAAATAATATAAGCGTGACGTTGAGTTCTTCCACGCAACACGCAATGACTCGAGAACTTGGCAGAAAATAGGAAGCAGAATCTTAACACTAGACTCCCTCTACCTACCCTGTTACATGCGGGATACAATGTGAAGCTGAAAAAAAAGAAAAAAACAACATAAAAAAACATATAAATAACTTTCATACAATATTTTCTTTTATGGAAATCTTAAATGTAAAACAAACAACGGAATCGGTGTATGCCCGAATATTGATTATAGTCAATAGACTAGAAACGGACGATCTATTTTGTATTAAAATACTATTTTATATCTTTCAGTCTTTAGTCCGATAACAGTATTGAAATTGCTCATACTAAAATACATTTTGCTGTAGGAATGAATGTAAAATATTAATTAAATTTTACATCTCTTCTCTTTCTCGCATGTAATCTCATCTAGGTCTAAAGAACCTATGGTGAAAACACGTTAGTAAAAAAAGCATTACACTCTAGTCCATCTAATTTATTGAGAAGTCAACGCCGCGCTTTGTCTCGTTTTCCGAGCGAGAAAATACAAATTAAAACTTATACCAACCGAGCAAGAACCTATATAACAGCCGTCGCAGTAACACTCGCGCTAACAAGACAAATAGAGCGACGTATCATTTATCAAAATCGGTTCACTGATTTCACAATTACAAAGAATCGGGAATCAAACATAAAACCACCACTTAACTGTAAGTCGGATTTTGTCAAACTGCGCTACGATGGCGTCAAATAATGCTAATGAAGAAAATAATTAATAATACAAATGATTACTGTAACCTTAATTCCACATGGAAATAAAAGGATTTAAAAAAAATTCAACATATCTTTTCAACAATAGTAAGAACTATTTTAATTAAAATCAACATTGTATCGGTAGTACGAAGTATCCTAGCGTATAGTAAAAACACGTTCCAATTTGAACTAAATCACTTTGCTGTTAATCATATTATTGTTTTATAAATTTTGTATGAAAATATTACGGCGATGCCGTCGTGTTAAAGAGGCACAACGGGCTGTAAATGCAGCAGTTGCGGGTTCAAGTGTCACTCGGGTAAGGCTTATTTTAATTTCACCTTTGTAGGCTTTGGTAAGAGTATAAAGTGCTTCGATGAGTTCTGTGACTTAACTCGCAATGTCTTTATAATTGGACAGAAAGCGAGCCGCAATAGTCGAAACATCTATATGCGGAATACGTCGTAAACCTAAAAAAAAAATTGCATTATATTTTAAACTTTAGATTTTTTTGTTATAGATATTTATTAAGAAACATAATTATTATTCATATTTATGCATATATTATTTAACAAAAAATTGAAAAAAGAACAGGCAGCGTCTGACAGTAAACACCATGTGTGTCCAATCTCCATTCGAGAGAAGAATTAATATACGATATAATATATTTCGTTAGATGAGTATTTTTATTGATTCACGCTGGATTCCGTTCAACAGTATGGGAGGAAGTAATATATCGAAATTCAAGCGGAAATTGGAAAATAGGATGTTTCAACAATTGGTTCTATCCTAGAACGAAAAATACTAACTGTAACCTAGAACCAAAACTACAAAATTCTATTTTCTAATGTGAAAATAAGAAATTTTTAACTTAAAATTGCTACCAAAAAATGCATCATTGAAAGCGTACATAATGATTGGAATTAAAATTACAAGCTTTGTATGAATTATAAAGTTGAAGCGAAAGTAAATAAAAACGTTATTGTTGGATGATATTTGATGAAAATACCCACAAAATGGTCCGTTTTTTGATGACTCATAAACTTAAGCGTCAATCTCTCAGTGAATATGCTTTTATATGTCACATAACATTATGAAAATATACCTATTAATAGAACAAAATACTCAGGGAATCAGGGAACTCAGGGAATGTATATTTTCACTTTCATTTTCACAGTGTGATAATAAGATCATTTCAAATGGAACTATTTTAACCGGATTAATCGCGTATATTTAGTATTATACATTTTTGGAAGCCCGACGTTTCGAATACTTTGCAGTAGTCCGTGCTCACGAGTAGACTGAGGTGGCATTCGTTTTTCACTTCCGGTATCTCATTAATCCGTTTAAAATAGTTCCATTTGCAATGATCTTTTTCATTTAAAAGTTCATTTAAAATGTATAATAATCTTGAAAATCGAAGAACTTATTAAATAAGATAATTTGTTGCACTCAACACGCATATCTAGAAAATTGGGCGCTATGTGGGCAGCAAAATGTCTTACCTTTAAGCTTAATCTGCCTAACATACTCTATGCGGGATATTGCCTAAAGCTAATTAAAAAATACATATTTTCTAGCTTCAAATAAAGTACGTATGTAGTACAGAAATCAAGATAGAACTTTATATTAAGTCACTCTGTTCTACTCGTAAATATTTTCCACTTAAAGAATTTTGCTTGTTGACTGGTGAAATCTAAAGCCGTATCGCCGATCGTGACCCGGTAAGAGGCCTTCGTGGCCCGGTGTAAAACGGTGTTTACGCGACGGTTATGGGTTCAATTCCCGATCTGGGAAATTAAATCATTAAGATTTTCATTTGGTTGTTATGATAACGAGGCAAAGCTCTCAAAAAATTATTGAGTTTAGTGCTACTCGACACGCAATATCTCGATAATTGAGCATATAATAGTGAACGAAGTTTCATAGCATTACATTTCTTCTGCTTACTAAGCTATATGCTGGATATAGCGTAAGCCTACAAAAAAAACCGAACAAGCGCGAGTTGGGCTCGCCCACTGAGGGTTCCGTAATAAAATTTAAGCTTTTTCTGAAATTTAGGTTTAGCTTAGCCAGAGAGAGCCTTTTCATCGATACCTCACTTAAACTAGCGGCTTTAACACCAAATTTTGCCTCCTTTGTAGACTATTATTATTTAAGATTTAACCACATATGTATAGTTTTCAGATTTTTCCTGAACTAGATGGTAGCTGCCAAATTTCATAATTCAAAGTTACATAAATATAATTTCATAATTCATAGTTAAAGTTGGAAGTACCCTATGATTTTTGATTCCTTTTATAGTGTCGAAATACGCGTTTTAGAAATATGTAGAAAATATATAGTAGATATGAATATATGGTTTGAATTTCAACTCGGTATCAAGCGTTCCTGAGATAAAGGCTCTTGACAGACAGACAGATGGACGGACAACAAATACATATACACATACAATACGGAACCCCCAAAAACATTTTTCCCATTTACAAGTCCAAGCCTCGCTTTAGCAAAAACATTACAATCTGCTGCGTTTCCCAGTCGTTAGTGAAACGTTTTTTGAGCGTCGTTAAACATCATTGTGTGATTTAGCGTTAACGAATTATATGAGGGCCGTATGGGGAACATATTTCATACTTACATGACCTATTGAATGAATGGATGTCGATTTTTAAAGTCTTCATTGGTTTTTAACTTTATTGTATCATTTTATCGAGTTTTATCTATATTTTTTTAAGTTTTACACATTTATAGAGGTTATCTGGCTAGCTAGAGCTGGCTAGAATGGACCAATACTGGCTAGATAGAGCTGGCTAGAATAGACCAATACTGGCTAGCTAGAGCTGGCTAGAATGGACTAATACTGGCTAGCTAGATCTGGCTAGCTGGCTGGCTATAACTTAATTATAAAAACTTTTTTTTTATTATTAGCTGAAGCTAATAACCGTAAACGGTGTATCTTTTAATTCACTCTATACCTCTAGTCTAATATATTGAAATACGTTGCGTAGTTTGAATAACGGCATTAAAACTTTGAAACCTTTAAGACCGTCCTAGCGCCATAGAACAACTAGTGACTATAAATGCGACGGTTGTGATTTCGGTTGTCGATCTGGGAAATAAATCAGTTTCATTTTCTCGTTGTTGTAAAAAGATAAATTGTTATTATAAATTTTTATATTATTCTTATAAATAGAATTTGAATTTTTGGAACAGAAAATATATTTCCGATAGGTATTTGTTTTTCTTTCAAAATCTTTTTTTTTATCTTCACTAAGGAAACATCCGTGAGGCCAGTCGTGGCGCAGCGGCACGAAGTGTGACTGCAAAACCGACTGGTTGT
>DWAN01005325.1:0-11342 GCA_018230445.1 Heliconius hewitsoni
TATCTTCCATCTCTACTGAACATACTTCCCAAATATACCACTTCATTCACCTGTTTTCACACACACAAATTTTAATAATAGTAGGATATTAAACTATAATGTTTTCAGGGGTCTTCATAAGCACCTGCTCCTGGCGCCGTCGGATGTAGCCGGTTGGGGAATTTTCCTTAAGGAAGCCGCACACAAAAATGAATTCATATCGGAGTATTGTGGAGAAATCATATCTCAAGACGAAGCCGACCGACGAGGGAAGGTTTACGATAAATATATGTGCTCCTTCCTGTTTAATCTTAATAATGGTTTGTATTTATTTATTTATTTATTTATTTATTACATACTAACTTCACGTTGTATCCTGTACATAGTGGAGTAGGCGGAGGGAATCTAGTGTTAAGACACTCTGTTAGCAAGACGTCCCATTAGGGCCCTTCCGTTCCCCAATTTCGGCCGAATTCTTGACTTATCGCGTAGCGAGCGACGTGTTTCATTCCCCTGAGTGGGATCGAACACCACAACCGTCGCGTTACTTCCTATTTTTATTATTATTTTAACCTAATCAAATGGAATTGGTTATGTAAAATGAATATTTAATATAGATTTTATAATTATTTTTAAAGATTTCCGTAACAATTTAAATGATTACAATGTAATAATAATGTAATAAATGATTTGTTACAGACTTCGTAGTGGACGCAACAAGAAAGGGTAACAAGATCCGTTTCGCGAACCATTCAATAAACCCCAACTGCTACGCCAAGGTGATGATGGTGAACGGCGACCACCGCATCGGGATATTTGCGAAGCGCGCCATACAACCCGGGGAAGAGTTGTTCTTTGATTACAGGTATATTAAATGACTGACGCCAGTCGTGGCTCAGAGGCGCAAAGACTGTGAATGTAAACGCGACTAGTTGTGGGTTAGACCCCGCTCGAGAAAATTAAATATTTATTTAAATTTCTTTTTTCATATCTTTGCTCTGGTGTCGAGTAAAACGCGGTATTCCGCCATTCAAAATGCCTCCAGAATTCGGCGGAAAGTGAGGAACGGAGTGTCTTAACACTAGGTTCCCTCTGCCTACTCTGCTATGTGCGGGATACACCGTGAAATTGATAAAAAATATAATAAAACCTTCATGGGCCAGCGTCGACGCCACGATTGTGGATTTGATTCCCACTCAAGGGAATGAATATCTATTTCTTTGCTATGGCGTGTACAAGACAAAACACGGCGCTGAGTTCTACCTCGCAACACGTTTCAAGGTTTCGAGACTTCAGCGAAAAATGGAGAATGGAAGTGTCTTAAAGATATCGTAGTGTCCTAACACTAGGTTCCCAGGCATCTGTCTGCCCTGCTAAATGCAGGATATTGTCGGACTCGAACCACAACGGTCGTATTTATAATCCAGTATATTTATTCATGTTTACAGATACGGACCAACCGAGCAACTGAAGTTTGTCGGTATAGAACGAGAAATGGAATTTTTATGAGATCAGAACAAACAATAACAAAAACTGCCTTCCTGTTCGGACAGTGATTGAAATACACAACACTTTATATACATTATCTGTGGAAATTGTATGTTATCTGTGCAACATCAAGGAAATAGGAAAGGAAGCTGAGCTCAATAGGAAATAATGTGTGATGTAACAATTATGTTTATTGTACTTTTTATTTCCATGTAGTGTAGTTTTAATAAAATAAAATGTAATCTATATTTCAAAATATCTGAAGTAAGTCATTGTTAAATGCAGGTTGCTGGTTCGAAATCCACATCAAATATTTGTATGACATTGCAATGAAGATGCTTGTATTTAATTAAATATAATTATATTAATTAGTGACATAAGCTCTAATACTTGAACTATTAATATAAAAATGTATTGAACACTTCTATTACTAGAGTTTGTTATAAAACTAAGTCAGAATAAGAAGTATTAAGATTCTATATTAATTTTTCATAAAATTGTATTTTTTGCATTGCTGTCAATATCATTTTCATTTTGAAGGTGAATTTGGCAATGTTGATATAATTTTGGTGTTAAATAAAAATAGAATAAAACGACCTAGAGATATGAAATGTATGTTATTATTTCATATACTTCATATACTTACAATACGACAAAATTTTTCCTGGTCACAACAATTAAAACAATTATTTAAATAAATTATTATTATAACATCAGAAAACTGAAATGAAATTTGCCGCCGTAATCAAAATGTATAGGGTACTTCCCGTGGATCTACAGCTATGAAATTTTGCACGAAATGAATCAATTTAAAATAAAAAATAAAGGAATAAATCCAAATGATAATTTGTAGTTATTTCATAGATAAAATAATTAAAAACTTATATTTGTAGTTCATTTCGTACATAATGAGTCCATGCGCTCAGAATATCGAATTTGGTCAACTTTTATAAGTTGCACTTCCTATTAACCTGAAGTTGATTTAGAAACCTTGTCTCACTCGTACTTGACCCGGGTTTCATTTATTTGCTTAACTTACTCCTTCCATTTCAGTTCCTTATTTTTATGAGCAGTCTGGTTTTTTGCTGTTGTTATAATAATAATTTATTTTGGAATTGTTTTTGAAATGGTGTTTTTACAGGATTTTATTTAATACACACCCCATTTTTCCATTGGGTTAAATCATTTTCAAAAATTTTGTCACTACCTCAATTTTGAAGAATTCAACAACACCTTATTTCAAAAACTGTCTGACCCGTAGGTGCTGTAGGGTGTATCAGAAAGGTGAATATTAAATGCAAAATCTTAAAACAACTCACGTTCTGACGCAATCGGGTAAAAGTTGAAATATGAATTATTGCAATATTATTTATCGTCCATCTCTGTTTTCTTATTTCAAAAACTATTGAAGTTTGCATTGTTAAAGTAGAAAATGTATCAAATGTATTAATAGAATGTTAGAATCATTTTTTTAAGGATTTAACATAACATATTTTACCATGTATTTGTAATGTTTTTCTACAATAAATCTGGTATTTGTAACAACCTGTTGGTTCTTTTATTACCATTTTATAAAAGACCGTGATATGACCGTGACCGTGATTGACTTTGAGTGATTGTTTATTTCAACTTGAACAATGTAGTTCCATGGGAAGTACAACTCTTAAATTACAACTGTATTAATGTTGACAGTTGCATCTCAATATATTTTGAACGTAGCGGGACTCGAACCCGCGCTTCCTGGAAACCGACCAGGTCGGTTTTTCTTTTCTAAGTGTGAAATAACACTTAAAATATATTAAAAACTTATTTAAGTTTCAATATCCACGTCAAATAAAAAACGGTCGGTGTTTTTTTTGTGACTTATAAGAGATAGATATACGATGCAGCGGACTTTGTTTAAAACTAATAAAATATAATATTTAAAGCGCGCTTAAAGCAGTTCGAATGTCTTCCTCATTATTATTATTTCGTTCCTAATGCTTAGTCTAGTCCTAGGACTTACATCGTAATGTATAGCCTATAGCACACCTGAAGAATGTAGCTCCCATACAAAAATAAGTAAATCTGCCCAGTAGATCCAGTGAACTTAGCGTTTAAGCACACAAACACACTTCCGCTTTATTACGCCCCAGTATACTGGGGCAGGAATCAATGCAACGAAGTGACTAATTCATTCTCCACGTTTTCCTACTGCGTCACGACTTTCTATTGTATTAAAAATAAACAAGAAAATAAAAAATAAAGATACATCAATAAAATTGCCTCATTTTATGTTGAATTTGAAAAACAAGTATTACTTATTAGCATTGTTAAGTGTGTGGCACAAAGCGAGGTAGGCGGAGGAAACCTGAGAAGTGAGTCTCTAATGCAAGACGCCTCATTTTTCACCAAATTCTGGTGGCATTGCGTGTTGAGTGGCGGAATGTAACTCCGCGCTATAACTAGCTACCAGAGCGAGGAAATGAAAATATTAAATATTTAATTTACTCGAGTGGGAATCGAACTCACAACCAGTCACGATTACAGTCACATTGTGCCCATGCGCTACGCCGGTCTCCAATGACGATATTATTTTAGAAAATCATGGGCCGGAGTATAGGTAAATAAACAACAAAATAATATTCAAACAACTTATTTATTTCCACTACAGTATATAACAATATTTAATAAATATAACATTTTGTACAAGTATTGTAAAACTGTAAACTTCAGCTATCACATTACTACATTATTAAATAATTAACAGCCCTTTTTGAAGCCTCAACATTATGTGATATATATAAAAACCCAAATACTCTGCTTATTTCAGCCATAAAATATAAAGTAATAAGATAAAAAACAGACTATATACATACAAAAATGAAGGATGTCAATGTAGTTAAAAGATTTATTTATTAAAAAAATAACTCAATGGCGTTTACAACAACTTTTGTTGCTGTAATATATTATCTATTTGTGACTTCAGTATACAACTACAATATAATACTGTACCAGGCCTAAATAAGTTGGTTGGTAGTTGCATGTTCTAAATTTATAAATTCACAACTTTGGTTCAAATAGCAAAACCTATAGATTTATTCAACCTATAAATAAAACAGCAAAAAAGTACAGGGAATAAAAAAGCTTGTGCAAGTCGATGAATCAACTTAGTTGTGTTTGGTACAGATTTGTTATACAGGTCACTTAAACTGCAAGTTATCATTGATAAGTGATGGTAACTTTCAGTACGTACATTATTTACTATAGCGATGTCTAATCACAAGAGCCGTCTCGCCAGCCGTCTCTCCACCTTTCGTGCACTTTACTACAATCGAACGTGGGTTTCCCGAGCTTTACGTTCACTGTGTTGTGTCTCTCACAGAGCCACTTCGCTAGGTCATCTCTAGATTTTGTTTTAGGTGGATTTTTCTTTATGCTGGAATTAAACAGAATAGATGATTAAACTATTTGTAATACTAAAAAAAAGGTTGAATTTGCATTATGCAGCAGAAAAATCAAGATTTATCAGTAAGCAAAATTTATTTAACATTAATTACATTAATAAAATTAGTTCTTTTTTTATCTCACGGTTTATTTTAGACAGAAACTCAGCAAAATAAAGCAAATACATTCTCCCAAGTTGGGATGGCAGTGTATTAACTGTTGATGGACCTAAGGTTCGGTTTCGGTTTTGGCCAATATCGGCCATAGTTTCGGTTTTGGCAAAAAAACGGCCGAACCTTCGATCAAGCCGAAACCGAAGTACTTGTCAGGCATCACTCTAATTATAGTGTCCACAAATAATAAAAGTAGTTTATTTATTCCAAATTATAAAAATAAAATTATTTATAATAAATGCATGTAAATCCAGCGTGGAAAGGTTTTCATAGTTGACTATGTCCCAGAAATAGTTTAAATTTGAATTGTTTGTAGTAACCAAAACAAAGTTATTTTTTTATAGGATAGCATCTATAACTTTGAAGATGATAAGGATAAAAGCGTGGTTAATTCTTGTCTTTATTGAAAAATTGTTATTCTAGATATTAATTTGAGAGCACTATTCAGAATGTGCAAAGGTATGGTGGGAATATAGTAAACTTAATATAGTAATTTTAGTCGGCTATTTAGCTGAGTACAGTTTCAATTAAAGACAATCTTTATTTTTTATAGGTCACCGAAAGTCACCGATGTGTGATGTTTATTTTCTTCACAATCACATTGTATCCCGCACTAAGCAGGGTAGGCAAAGGAACTTAGTGTTAACACAGTATGTTCCCCACTAACACCATAGCTTGAAGTCAATTCAGTGAAATTAAATATACAATCATCAAATGTTGTGTCATTGCAACTCGGTGGTATTATCAGGGTATAACATAATTATTGTTAATTCTTATACATAAAGAACTACTGGTTAGTATTTCCTATTGAATTTTTTAAAATAAAAATGTTAAATTAAAAAAAAAACTCTTTCAAAAGGTTTAGTTAAATACCAACTTACTCGTCTTGAAAATCCAAAGCACAAGGTTCACAAGGGTAGAACTGGGCAAAAATATTAAAGAACTGTGTCATATTATCTGACTGGGACTTGGTAGGCTTTTCAGCAAAGTAAGATGCCATGGAGTGTAGAAAGCCCCATGTAGAACTGCCAAGCTCATCTTTATCTAAAGGACATTCTTTTTTTTGTGATGGTGCCTAAAACAAAGAAAGAACAATAATTTGCACTTGGTGACTCAAACAAAAATAACATTGATATATGGTTGTGGGTTTGATGGCCATTCAGGGCAATAAAATATTGTCATATTTAGACTGGTAAGAAGTAAAAAGTGCAGCATTGAGTTTCACATGAATTCTTGAATTTGGCTAGAGAGTAGAGAATGGATTTCTCTTTGCCTATCTGCTTTATACAGTATGAAGTTAAAAATATAAGTATAATAATAGTTTCTTTCAATAAATAAGTTTGTAATTTATTTTACAATTGCATTGAATATCATCATCTTAAGTGCATGTAAACTATTGCATCATAATATTATAATAATGCTGCAAAATATATTTTTTAAAATGTTTAATATAATTTTAGTTTTGAAGTTATTGTATTTTAAATTATTGATTATTTTTATTTATAGTAAACATAAATAAAGACTAATCGGGCTTAATTAAAATAATATGAATGAAGACTGTAAAAAAAGTTGCAATTTACGTATAAAAAAAGATACTACCAGCTACTAGTGTAGTTTTTTATTTAATTATAGTGCTTTGATTTTTTTATTCATTAAGCCGTGCAGAAAACTCTAGATATTAGATTATAGATTACTGTTATGAAACTAAAGATAACCTCACCGGTGTAGCTGTTGTCTTAACGCTTGTTTTATTTTGTAATTTCGCCCAGGATTTGAAGTCTGAACACGCCCTACAAGGCTTATCCTCTTCTTCACCGTGATGTGACGGCATTTTTAAATATTATGTTTTAAATTTAAATAGCTTGCAAAAAGTTATAATAGTTTTGCAACACCGATGTATATTTTTGTATAACATGATATTCATGTCATTGCCGGATTGTACATTTTAAAAATACAATCGGTTTTGAAAATGCAATAAGAAACTTCACTGTTTTATTTTTTAACAAAAAAAATAATTGATAATATACTAAATTCACGGTAGCTCCAATTTTCTAAATAATCTGTCAAATCAAATACATGTGACATTGATAACTTCTTACTTCATATCATTAGAATGTTACCACACTGAGACGCAGAAGTAATAAAAAGTTACCGTATAAAAATGTTTGAGGACTAATATTTTTTTTTATTAATTAGATATCTACACTATGGTATCGAATAGTAAATTAAAGTTATAAATTAAAAGAAATTATATATTTATGTTAAGGTAAGTTAACTTAACTTAGATTCACACATTAGAGGGGTAGTCAGTGGTTAGAAGGTAAGTTAACAATTAACATAAAAAAATAATTATAAAAATACTGTTGAGAATAAGTCTAATTTCAAAGGACAAATAAGCAAAAAAAAACTACTACAATGTATATTTAGTATCGGTATTTGGTTGTCATCACAAAAATAACTAGTTACTTATTATTTAAATATAAATTGTCTTTATATAAAAAACTGTTCTGTTACTAACTGATAGTCAACGTACACATGAAACAATTCGATGTAGAACACTGAAGCAGGTCCCTAGTGTAGAGGAGCTCTAAGTATAAATAAAACACGTGTATAATATGTTAGTAAATTATATTATTTATTCATTATACATATAATATAGTCTGCAGTACATTGCGTACTCCGATTGATTTGTAGGTACAGTGACTAGGCTTTACAAGTACCGTATAATTCTTTTTTTATTTATTTAAGCACAAAGTTTCAGAGTACGTAGATTGTTCACAGGCGGCGACGATTTCTGTAACAGGTAAAATATGACAATTTAAAAGATATATTATATTGAGACTTCAGAGCCATAGAATTAAATTAAAGACTTGCAAGTTATGACTTATACAAAAATGTTATGAAAGTGTAATGATATTAACGTTTTCTTTTTTTTCGAATGGACTTAATGCTGTTGACCTGGACTGGTCTTGACAGCGCCACCGGGCTGGTATACATTTTCTTAATATTATTATTTTCAAAGTAGAGTAGTAGCGTAAAGTAGAGATTGTTTTCATATAGTATGCAGTTTTTTGTTTCACGCTGTATCCTGCACCTAGCAGTGTAAGGGGAGGGAACCTGTAATAAGTATGCAATGTATATTTTTTTACATAATTATGTTTTGTACATATCCTATGTATATTTACATATTCGTATATATTGCGTTTACACGTTTTAATGAGTATATTTTTCTATAGTCGGCTTCTCATGTGTGAGAATCGTGGTCAGCATCTGGAATAGACGGTCTTTCACTCTTTTCTATCAAGTGGACCGCTTAGCTGGAGGCACACTCACTGGCGACGATGTGGTGCAGCGCGCGCACGGCGGGCGCGGCGGGCCGGTCGCGCGCGTAGTCGCGGCCGGCGTCGCAGGCGCGCGCCAGCAGCGGCTCCAGCGGCAGCGCGCCCAGCGCCGCCAGCGAGCTCTGCGCGCACAGCTCGCGCACGCCGCCCGTCGTGGCCGGGAACATCTCGCTGCGCGACTGCGGGACGCAGAGAACAGATTTAACCCCCGACCTTCTGCTACCGAAACCTAATTATATTCTGGTATAATCCTCACCTTACAATTAGGACACACAAACACGGACATGTTCTCCACCACGCCCAACACTCGCAGCCCCACTTTGGAACAGAACTGTAACTCCTTGCGGACGTCCAGCAGGGCCACTTCTTGTGGGGTGCTGATCACCACTGCGCCGGTCACGCCTGCGCCTGACAGGTACTGGACTAGCGATAGATGTTCGTCTGATGTACCTGTTTTAATAAAATATTATAATAATAGGTCTTTATTGTGCACCCAAGAGAAGCCTCAGAAAGTACACAAAAAACATATAATGTACAAAATTATTGCTTAATAGCAACCTTAAAACAAAGGAAATAGCAAACTAAGAGAGAAATAGGATGCAAATAATATATAGAGTGGAAGCACAGACGCTCCTTTTACAGAAGCAGCATATAGGGTAAAATATTTCAAATCCTGTAATAAATAAAATAATCTAGATCTCTCAATAGTTTAAACGTAGGATTACTTTTTTAAATTCATTAATTTTATCCATATAAGTGTAACGTAGTTAGACCAATAACGTAAACACCTTGTACTACAAAAATATACGTTGCCGAATGCCATTTAACTATACACACCACACAATACAAAAGTACTGTAACATTATAATACATACACATATAAAAATACATGTATATAAAGATGAATAAATTATTAGATGTGACAGATGATTTGGATGTCGTCTGTTTGATTGAGACCAAACAGAAAAGCAATGACACGACCGATTTAGCGAGCGGTCGGTCGGGTCGTTTTCTCGGCCGGCGTACCAGAGGCGTATGCGTCAGTATCCTCAGTTCCATTAGACGAACTCGAGGAGTTTTGGGTGAGTGTCAGGGACGTTCTAGGTAGCGTTAGAAGGTATGAGATATTAACCATATGTTGTGATTTGAACGGATGTGTCGTAATTGCGCAAAGCGGTTACGAAGGAATACTAGGTCAATATGGCTGTTGAGGGAGGTCCAAGGAAGCTTTAGACCTGGAAGAGAGTGTATGTATCAGATCTTTTCCCTCTGCATGATCACGGGATTTTTTTTGTCATGGGAGATATTACCCCGGTACAATGTGAGCGCACTCTTGCTGCAGGCTGGAAAGTCTCTTTACAGAGATTGCTCAACTTGAGTGGAAGTAGGAGCCTGTCGCCCTGGTTTGCAATCCAATCGGGTGTTAAACAAGGTTGTGCCGTGTCAGTGTGGTTGTCCAGTTTGTATAGCTGTCTTCAAATAATGAAACAAAAAGATATGGGAGTGAAAGGAGGTAGCTTGGGCACGTCAAACAAATGAGTGATGAAAGAATGGCAAAAAAGATTTATGATGGAAAGATTTATTAAGGTCCCGTAAAAAACACAAGGACACCCGGAGGGCATGTATGAAGAGGTTAATGACAGTGGAGGAGGCGAAAGGGGTATGTAGAGACCGCAGCGTTTGGCGTACCGTGCTCTCTAACTACCCCGCTAGGGATAAAGCGTGAAGTTGAGTTACATATATAAAAGCAGCAAAAAAAAACAACCTTAATCTCAAAGTGATATAAAGTATATCCTTAAGCGACACGTAGTCAAAGCAAATGAAACACAGTAAAAGGAAGAAGTGTGGGAAGGTATTTTAAGGTTATGATTACGTTCAGAGCGAAGAGATATTGAATGTGACTCGCCAAAAACTCACGACGTTCTTTAAGGTAATGCAATGTCTTCAACAGAGAAGATGAAGTATGTGAGTGTATGAAGGCTATACGAGTTTTTTTTGCGGAAATATTAAAATAGTTTTTTATTTCCTTTTACAATAGCTCAAAATCTGTCTATTTTGCCTGTCACTATATTTAATTACAGCAATTTTTTTTTAAACACAACTCACCTGGCGGAGTATCTATTAACAAATAATCCAAATCCCCCCAGTCCACTTCGCTCAGGAACTGCTTGATCATGCCTGAAATAATATAACAATAAATAATAATAGAAACGACATACTTAATCATTATTGATTAATTTTATTTAAAAAAAAAAGGATAAGATTTACTGGACAAGTTAACGTCAGTCGAGAGCAAGTCGGACACACTCACAACACAAAGGATCCCTTACCAATTTCAATATTGTGGGTATATGTGAAATATCATATAGGTTTTAATAATGACCTACTTATATAAGTTTGTAATGATAGAAATTTAACAAGAAATTTTTACTTTATATAGAGTTAAAAGAGTTTAGATTTTTTACTTCATTTTTATTGTAAGATCTTGCTCCGTGCCAAATTTCACAACTGTAGGTTCTCCGGAAGTACCTTATAGGTTTTGATTACGCGGCGAATTTCTTAAAAAATTAAGCAAAAACGATGCATAAATGCTTTTGAAGGCATTGATACCTCAACGCGATCTCAAGTAAAATTATTTTGACAGACTGACATCTGATCTTATAAGAGTTCCGTTTTCTCCTTTTGAGGTTACAGACCCTAAACACATATCAATTACTTTAGTATTGTTATCTATAGTAAACTTATTGCACCTGTAACCCGACTACATCGGGCCCGTAATTCTTTTATGGGACCATCTCTACGCTTTTACAACAGGATCCCAGAAAACGTCCGAGAATGTTCTGTATCACAATTTAAAAAGTGTGTGTTAAAGGATATTATCAAATTAATGATTATATAAATGATAACACGCCTTGGGAATGAAATGCTCGCTCCA
>DWAN01005326.1:0-11342 GCA_018230445.1 Heliconius hewitsoni
AACCAGTCGGTTTTGCAGTCACACTTCGTGCCGCTGCGCTACGTATGGTAATCATTATATTATTACACCTGTATAGGTAAAGTATGTAAGAGAATATATAGCTGTTATATCAATCATGTTGTTATAGGGAAAAGGGTTACGTTACATTTCCGTTTTTAAACTATCTATTAGAAAGTAGAGAAAATATCGATTAGGAAATGAAATAATTATTTGAAATTAAAATATAATATAAGAAATAGCTTCAGTATTCTTTCCACCTCGTGTAAGATACGGTTTCCATTTTCCGCCTCATTTTCCCTTCTTTGTGGTGAATGACGGAATTATATACCGTATTTTGTCACACCAAAGCGTGAAAACAAATTGAAATGCAATAAGTTCGTAGTGTGGCTCGAACCCACAACACCACAACATTAGACGCCGCCATCTCACTGCACTATGACGGTAAAGAAAGTAAAATAAATAATATTATACTTTAGTGAACTTTAAATAAAATATGAAAAACACACCAATTGTTTTGAAACAAAAATATTCACATGAGAATTTTTTGTAACTATGAAATTATAAATAATTTTCTAAATGCTTAAAAAAGTGAAATACTTTTTGTTAATTCACACAGTGTCTTTTACATTTTCGGGCAATATCAAATTTTAAAATATATTTTATACTTCGACGAGAACAGATGGCTGTATGTGGCAACGTGGCTCTTAATTGGATGAATCAATTGTGATATAGTTTATTTTATATGAAAAATAACTTAGCCGAGAGTGTTCTTAATTATGATTTAAGAAATATGTTCATCAGTTTGAAAACAATCAGCTCTTTTATAATCGTTTGTTTACTTTTTAAAAGTTTTTTTTTCGGCGATTTTTAATTTGAAAAACACATGAGGCTTTATGCTTTTTTCCGCATAACAGAAGGTGCCCAGTGTCAAGACACTCCGTTCTCCACTTTGAGAACTCCAGGCATTGAGTATTTAATAGCAGAATGAGTATTTCATTTAATACGCCGCACGTCGTCTACCAAGGTGGAGAAATGAACATACAAATTAAATATAAGCAATTTTTCGAGTGAGAATAGGACCCACAACAATTGAGTACATACAGCCTGAATAGCAGAAAAAATAGGGTACTTTGCTGTTCATTATTTCGTTCGATGTTATGATATAAAAATATTTGAAAGACAACGATGTAAAAAATTTTTGTATTAGAATTCTAATTAAAGTAAATTTCTTAACATTTAAAATGTTATTCCACACTTAGGAAATGAGCACAAATATTTCTGATGGTAAACGCGACGGTCGTGAGTTCAGTTCTCATTTGGAGAGTGAATTATATTCATATCCTCGCTCTGGTAACAAGACCTAGAACGGCGTTAAGTTTCGCCACTCAAGACACAATATCTCGTAAATTGGACGAGAAGTAGAGAACGGAGTGTTAACATTGGATTCGAAATGAAGATGAATTAGTTAAAATGGGCCTGTAATTATAATACTTAATAAAAAAACTGCCCAAATGACATAAAAAAAAGTAACATATTATTAATTGTTTTTAAAATGAACAAAATCTCATTACACAACTTTTAATTATTGTAATTCCGTTTCCGCCGGAAATAAGATGCGATAAGAATACAAAGGCATTCTTCTAATTCGCATATTGCGTAATGAACATTTACCCAAAGCGGTGTGGTTAATGTGAGCGATTTTACAGCATAAGACAAGGCGCGGCGTTCAGTTCCTTTAGTAAATCCACAATGTTTTAGATTTAAATGAAGAGCAGAGAAATCTCTCTAATTAATGTGGAAAGCGGAAAACGAAGTATCTTGACAGTAGATTATTAATGCCTACCTCGATATTTACGGGAAAAAGCATGAAACTAAGAAAATGGAATACAAAAGTTTAACGATAAGTGGTCGATACTTGGGGAGTCATTATACGACGACGTAATAGTTGCTACTCGAGACAAAGAGCAGGGTTGAACTCAGACACTCAACATGAAATGTCTTCAAAATTGGGCGGAAATTAGGGAACGGAATATGTTATTATAAAGTTTACTGATTATCCTGCCATATACGGGATACAGCGGGATCTGTTCGTAAGTGATAAGAATCAAAAGTTTAAATGTTGATTAATGATATTTAAATATAAAATTGATTTTTATTTACGATAAAAATAAGTACAGCTCTAATTTCAGATGCCCAAAACTCCTTATAAGTAAGAGGTAACAAGATTTTCTCCATTAATGTAATAATTTTTTTTAAGTACTAAAATATAATATGAAAATTAATTATATCGTTTAAAAATTGATTTAATCGTATTTTTTTTTGGAAAAGTGGAAAGTTTAAGAAATGCTAATATTCAATACAATTATTTATATATAAGATTTAAAGGCAACCATGTGTTTTTAATTACTGTAATAGTACAGTACATGGACTTTCCTTAATTAACTTAACTCAATTTTAAATGACATAGCCATATATGCCTTACTTCTTCTAACCCATGACACATTCTAAGTGTCCGAGGTAACTGTGACCGCAGGTGTATAGACTCCGTCGATAAATTGACTAATACAAAAAGTAGTTTTTAATCACAACCTGTAGCTCCTGAGATTAACACGTTCAACCAAACATATTATTCCACTCTATAGTATAAGTATCAGATACAATATTTAAAAACACAAATTCCAATTCCATATAAAAATTAATTACAACAAAAAAGGCGGAAATCGAACTCCACACCAAAGTAAAAGTTCAGACCCACCTACTCCCCTATACAGTATTTTGAAAGTTTCACTCAGCTAAGTTTTTATACAAGACTTATGTAGAACCCGTTCTATACATTAGCTATAGTATAAAGTCATCACAAAACTCGAAAGACCACTTTCGTTTTTTTCTTTGCCACGCTTCATAACATTTACTTTTGCACGTATGTTAGTGCATAATCAACGAATTTTACATAAATTAGAATCAAATTGGTTTATAATAATATTATGCTGATTTTGATTAAGTTTTAATAGTTTTTATGTTCAATTTTAGGAAAGTTTACGTTACGTTTATGTTTTAGTTTCTCATGATTTAAGTAATTCTATACACTTATAATTAAAATATAACTGATGGCTGTACATAAAAGATATATGAAAAAATCTAGTATTCTATGGGGCATTTACCGGGACCAGTACAAGGAGGATTAATAACAGCACCCGAACCAATGATGTTTTTAAATTTTTGTCTGTTTGTATACCACAATCTCAGAAACGGCTTAACCATTTTTAACATTTTTAAAGTGTTATTCCACACTTAGTAAAAAAATACTTATTTAGAAAACGTATAAAAAATTTAACGTAGCGGGACTCGAACCCGGCGCGGGTTCTGTTGCTGGCCAACAGAGGACAGAAAACCAACCAGGCTTAACCGTTTAATTTTCACTATTATCTTTTTAACTAGCTATGTATGTATATGCGAATTTAGGCTCCGCACTAGCCATAATCTTTGTCTCTTGGGCGACAAAAAGAACAAACATATACAATATGCGTGTTCATATGTAATCGTGTCATCTTTTTATTGTCAGGAAAAAAAGGAACTTTAATAAATCTGTAAAAATAGAATTAAAAGATAAGATAATAAAACTACCATATCAAAACATCTTATTCGAACTAAAACACTTATTTTAGCAGCATAATTTATTAATTTACACCAATTTCATGGGTTTTATTATTTCCATTGGTTTCGACAATTCGCTTAAAAAAGAAAGTAAAAGCATAATTTTCTAGTTTCAATGTTGATAACTACTACTATACGGCTACAAAAAAAACTGTTGCAAATTTAAAGATCGTAAATAACCAGAAGAAACAAGGCAAGTGCGGCGTTGAGTTCCGACGCTTAACACACAATGACTCAGAATCCGACAGAAAATGAACAGAAATGTCTTAAAGGGAATGGAGTGCCTTTTCTAGGTTCCCAGGTTCCCTCCGCCTACCCTGTTATATGCGGTATGCAAAGAATGAATATCACGTATTTAGATGCACGCGTGTGCCCCTGTGCCACGACTGGCCTACTTTATTACACTCTGATATATAATATATTTTTTATTATTAAGTTAAATTATAAAACACAAACGCTACTTTTCTAACTCTCGTTGTGTATTAAATAAAATATTCAGATAGATATCGTAGTTTATATTTCTAACATAGTTTTGATCCAACCAGCTTTGATTATAACAACTATATAATTATAGCTAGAAAATAATCATTATAAAATGAAAAATTATGATTTTTTTTATTACCAAATAGATTACACCTTATTTAAACACTTTAAATCAAAACAAAAACTTCCCATTATTAACATTAAAATGAATACAACAAATTAATATTAAAAACCCCTATATACAAAATGTTGTACACAGAACTGAACTAACTACGAACTAATTAAAAACAACTAATTTATCTACCATATAATGCCATTTATTTTGTATTAAGTAATACATAAAATAATATATTTAAAAACAGCAAAATTACATTTGAAATACAAATTTTATGAGTATAAGATGCAAATGATTTAAATCTCGACCTTGCCTTAACCGAGTTCGTTACGCTCGGTAACTCCAGTTTACTTTTCACTGAACTTTCCCTACAAAATGCTATCTTAGATACAACTTGACTCGTGTTACCTTATCTATAAACTAATTTTTACCCGCGGCTTTGCCCCCGTGGTTAAATTGCACGATTTTAGTGCCCAGGGTAATAGGTAATAGTGACCGCAGGTACAGTAGGTTAAATTAATATTATTAAATAATATTTTTAATTTAATCTACCTCAATAAATAGACTATCCAGCCAAAAACAAAATCACATTAAGACAAAGTAGTTCCTGAAATTAGCATTTTCTAAACCGAAAACAGTTCTTCAGTTTTGTTATTTGATGTTTATTCACCTAATTAATTTTATGAACAATAAAGAAACAAAGGATAAATAATAATTGCTTAAAAAAATCTTTGTACCAAATTCGAAACGAAATATGTAGAATATAGAAAAATAGTCTCAATAATGTACTATGCACATACAACCTCGACCTTGTCTCACCTCTTCCGTTCCACTCTTACGATTACTTTCGTTTTCCCCTACAATTGCTTTCTTATCTAGAGTATTATTAGTTTAAATAAGTACTTGTTTTATATTACCAAATGCTGATAGCGTCATCGTGAGGTAGAGTCGTGTTCGAGTATACAGTGTACACGCATATTTATGGCTTAGATTCCAACTCTTAGGAATGGAATATACTCATTTTTCGTGTAATAACACACTATTTTTGTTTTTTAACACTAGGTTTCCTCTGCCTTACCTGCTTTGTGAGAGATACAACGTGAAGCTGTGCTGTATAAACGTGTATAAATTATAGGAGCCTGAACACCAAATGTATATTAGGAGCCTGTAAAGAATTTCACGTTCCAAAGCTTTAAATCCATTTAGCACCGCAAAATAGAAACAAGCTAACAATGCTAAGGCGAAATGAACTTTAAACTAAAATACGTTTAAATTTATACAAACGAGGAGTTTTGTATTTATAAGCACTTCGCTCGCTCCCTAGAACTGAGCAAGTTCATTTCAACTTTTTTCTGCTCGCTCGATCCTTTCCGGCCGACTTTTTATTCGTGGAAAGATAAATAATCGTATGCACTTTACCCTTGTGAGTTCAACGTAGTCCTTAATGAGCCCGCTCCGCTCACAGTGAAAACCGCTCTACATAATGGACATATAATGTAAATTTATGTTTATAAGCCCTCTATCTATCTACAAAACTTTTTAACTCAGTAATAATTTAATTAATTTTGTACCGTTGTCAGAACAGTACCGAAAACAAATAACCTACAATTAAGGATTATTTGTAAATTATCTCTCAATCAGAAAGCAACGTGAAATGTACGATTTTATACAGTTGTTATTATATTTGCATAATTATTGCTTAAATTAACGGTTTTCTTTTAATATTTGTATGAAGATTGGAAGTGATGGTGAAAAATTATGATGTGAAAAATATTTAATAAATCCATAAAATATTATTCTTTGAATGTTTGTGTCTGAAACATTATTTTTTTTTAGAAAATATTACAATTAAACAAAAAAAATGTTTATAATGAAATATCTTTGTTCTCTTTTTTTATGGCATTCCGGTAGGTCCATTCACCAGTATCACGTGGTATGGGTTAAAATCAATATTCAAAATATAAAAATAGTGAGATTAGCACATTGAAAAATAAATATCAAACTATGACGGGAAACTAAAATTGCATCAATTTAACGTTATATCATGTTATTCATATTTCTAATCAAATACTCCACACTTTTCTACGCGAGAAATGTATCTTGGTATTTCCATATAAAAATATCAGGCTTTAACTCTCTTTAACCTACGTAAAGGGCTAATACGATAGTGCAGGAAGTATTGAAATGTCATTAATCCGTATAGAAAGTGAATTGAGTCTATCTTAGTTTTCTATCTAATATCACAGCAAATAGGAGTGGATGAGAAAATTACTACATCATAGAGATACATTAAAGCTTTCGGAGAAATTAGATAATTGGTTACAGAGATGATTGTGGGTTTGATTCCCGCGTAGTACAATATTTTCACTTGAGATATACACCTATTAGAGCCCAGTCGTGGCGCAGGGGCACAAACGTATGATTGTAAACGCCTTAGGTTGTGGATTCAATTACAACTCGAGGAAAGGAATATTTTCATTTCTATGCTCTGGCAGTCGAGGCAAAGTGCCGCTTGAGGTTCAGCCATTCAACATACAATGACTCCAGAATTCGGCAGACCGTGGAAATCGGAAGTGTCCTAATCGGAACGGAGTGTCTTAATATTAGGTTGCTAGGTTCCCTATCACGCTATGTGCGTATGTTGAGTTCCGCCACCTTTTTTATTTATTTATGTAAAACAAGTGTAGGCAAACAGAAACTAATATGTAACTACTTCTTATTGTCCTTTTCATACTCTTTACCTTCTACTAATAACTGGGAATTGAACACATTACTATCGACATTGTTTATTGAAAAACGATAGCTTTCAAATAAAACTACTCGTATACGTACATTTAAATGATAAAACGAGCTATGATTTATATATTTAATAACAACACAATAAAGCTGTCTTTTAAATATAAACATAGAATTATACCTTCAAGTATCTTGAAAACCGTTATGATGATGTTTGAAACGTAGTCTAAGGCTGAGGTGTTATATGAAACTAGTTAGCAATATATGTATTAATAGTTCTTATATCTTTCTATTATCTTCTACTACTCAACACGAATCTTATTCGAAGACGAATCATTTACATTTTCATTTTCTCGCTTTGGTAATGAGACAAAGTGTCAAAAATTTTCCGTAAAAATGGAGAAAGCATTTTAACAATAGGATTCTGATGAAAAAGAGTGAAGCTCTTATTGGTTATTTTATTAAAATATAAATACATGAAAAATACAAAAAAGTTACAAGTAACTGTAAGTTTTCATACAAGTACAACCACAAGCGAAACTAGTTTTATTATATAACGAAGCTATATGACGCTATTTTAAGGCTTATCTATGAAACCGTAATCTAAATTACAGTTTATATGATGATAGTGTTTGAAAACATCTTGATGAGAACTTGTAAAGTAAGCCGTCGATCAATGGCGATCGATTGCTATGAAATTATAGGACTTGTCGCTGTCAAACTATATATTGTATGGGGAAAATTGTTGGAAACAAATTGTTGAGTTGGGATGAAATTATCTTTTCCTTATATCTGTTTTTTTATCTATCTATTTATTAAAGAATCCGAATTATATTTAAGTATACAACTTTTAAAAGACTGCAATATCTTGAAACATATATATGATATATAGGCGGGACTAACATTTTGCTGTCGGCTCATCCGTCATCAGGCTGTATCTCATGAACTGTAGTTGTTAGACAAATTTTGATAAAATAAAAATAAAGTGAAAAATTAAAGGAAGCCATCATCCCAAACAGTAACCTAATATATGTATATTGAAAGTTACTTTAAGTACGTAAAGATTTGATACATGTGTATCTTATATTTTATCAATAGAATATTTTTGCAGTTAACTTTAATAAAACACAAACTTCGACGACAAAGCTAAATAAAACAGCTTCATAAACTATCAATTATATAATGATGTAACAGTAGTATTGAAAACATAAAATACCTTGAGTGGGATTCGAACTCATTGCCTTAATCATTCATCGCTACATCAATCAATCATCCATCAACAACAACCAAGGAACAGAAAAAAATCAAAGTGCATGTTTTAGGCATATTATTCGATGGGAAAAGATGTTTTTGAATTGAAATTCTGATAACTTATCTTTTCTAGGAGTATTATTTAACTTCTTTGTCTTACAATCTGATTACGTATTGTATAGAGTGAAGGTCGTTCAGTATCTAATCAGAGTACGTGGAGCAAATCGGGCGATCTATCTTTATTTTATATCTTTAAATTATTGTTTGAAAACATTTGTTACCTAACGATCGTTGCAGTCGTTAAAAGTTGTAGATAGAAGATATTGTTTTTCTTTCAAGTAATTTCTATTGTGTTTTTATTTACTTACATGATGTATCCTGGGATATAACAGTATGAGCAGTAACAACCTAATGTCAGGGCTCTCCGTTTCCTACTTTTCCCCCAATTTTCAAGACTTTTCTTTGGTTTTGCTTTCTTACCAGCGAGCGAGCGAATAAATGAAAACAATTCATTACTTCGACGGTGAATCGAGCCCACAATCGTGTTTACAATCACACGCTTTGCCATAACGCCACGACGGCTTCAATTTCTATTGTTGAATTTAATATTTTCACTCATATCCGGCAAAGTGCAGTTTATGCAAAGAGATTCTACTTAATTACCTTGACTTTTCGTATAAATATTTTTTCTAGTAAATCCAAGTCCAAGCATTATTCTAAACGCCTCTTACTGCAACGACGTTCCAGAGCCATACAGGGAAAGTTCAGAAGCCTTTTAACTGTATCCCACATATACCCTGCTGTAGGCAGAAGAAATCTAAGAACCCAGGGTAAAGACACTTATACAACACACAATAACACATAAACCGATGTCATCCATAATCTATATTTTAACGACGACAAAGCTAGCAAATTTTGTATGACAAAATCGTATCCACTTTGCATATTATTTCTCAATTCTATGGGAAATAGGAAGAATTATCTAGAACCATCTCGCAACCATCAGTCACGGATGCTGTGATCTGAAATGACCTAAAAAGTCTTTTTTTAGCAAGGTACGAGTACAAACAAATGCATAGAAAAATTATGTAGAGATAAGACACTCCATTTATACTTACAACTCATGGCGTGTTGAGTGGCGGAACTTAACGCCGCATTTTTTTGGTCAAGCAAGAAGTCGAAAGTAATTTAAATATAATACATAGGTATTTTTACTTGAGTGAGAGTCGAACGTTCGCAATCAGACAGTGACTGTCCTTTAACATTAGGTTGTCAGCTTAATCTTGGTGTCAATAAGGAAATTCAAATGTTAATGAGTCGTTACGAACAAATCGTTTAAAGTTCCGTAACAGAACAATGACCCTTAAGAAATATCATTCTATTGAACCGTTAAATTATTATTTGTATAAATATTTATAGTTTAAGAGGCCATCGTGGCGCAGTAGCATATTGTTTTACTGTAAACGCGGGGTTTGTGGGATAGATTACCATACAAGAGAATGAATGATCATTTCTTAGCTATGATGACATGAAATTGTGTTGAAAGTATGGAGTTCTGCAACTCAACACACAATATCTCGAAAGTTAAGGGGCGTATGAGGAACAGTGTTTTAACACTAGGTTCCCTCTTCCTACCCTACTAGACCTGGTATAGGACAGTGTGAAGTAGACGTAGTATGATGTACGCCAGCATATGAACGTAATCGCTGTATTTGTAGATTTGATTATCATATTATTGTCTATTATGTAATAATAACCTAAACATTAGGCTAAGAAACGATTTTATTTTTAATAATAATATTTAATGAAAAAGAATTATTGTTTGGCAAGAGATTATTTTTCTCTCCTAAGTGTGGAATAACACTTTAAATTTTTTTTTAAATATTAAAAAAAATAATATCCTCTGTCGCCAAACGTAATTCTTAATAATTATCTTTGAGTAGCGGAAATTTGTAAAAATCTTCATATAGAAATACTAACAACATAAATAAGTTGTAAGAAGCGTATAAAATTTCGACGTAGTTTAATGGGAACGTATGACTTAGTGGTCAGAGCGCCTGGTCGGTTTCCAGGAAGCGCGGGTTCGAGTCCCGCTACGTTCAATTTTTATACGTTTTCTAAATACGTATTTAACTTAAACACGCTTTTCTACACTAAGCAATGCTCGGAGCTATAAATAGTATGAGCCTAAACTCGAATGGTACGATTTACCTTTGAAGAATTCCAATCTCTAGGTCTTGGCTCCATCAACACACCAACTCGTTGATACAGCCCAGTTACATGAGGACCCATTTATTGCAATTTGTTAAAATATAGATTCTTAGATTACATTTTATTACATAGTCTGTTACAGCCTGACCTAATATGAAAGTGTGCTAAGAATCCCGAGTAGTAATCGAACCACCGTTTACCAACAAGCATTTTTATTTCAAAAATATCAAATGCGTATCAAAACTATTTAGTAAAGACAATTCGCTCCACTACTTTACAGAGAATCTTCGATGTTTTTTTGCGGTTTCATTTAGAATTTAACGCTCTATCAGTCGTTGGTGGAAATATTTGTTGAAAGTAAAAAGTTCTTGAGCAAGTCGAGCGTGTTAACCGAATAGGCTCCCACCGCATTACGGTACACACTTAGTGGAGCATTAACGTTACTTGGATACTGGAATTATTAGATAATAGTTAAAACTTTATGGCCAGAGACATATGTAGAGCAGCTATTTGATATTTAATTCTGTGCTTGTTCCTGTACAATTTTTCTCGTTAATGAAGACAGTGCATGTGATCATCATACGGAAACTAGTAAAAAAGCACTACATTCATATAGCAGGCAGAAAAGAGTTAAGACACTCCGTACTCCACTTTTCGAAATTGCCTGTTGAATGACAAGCTCAATGGCTTCGTAATTTAAAACGATTAAAAATAATAGTCATCGTAACTTTTTCCTTAATATCTCAATATTCGCACCTATCGTTTCCCATCAAAATGAATGTTATCAATTGAATGAGAACAGTATTTACAGAAATGATATTCAAGAACTTTTACCATGTTACTTATTTAGAAAACGTATAAAAATTTGAACGTAGCGGGACTCGAACCCGCG
>DWAN01005327.1:0-11341 GCA_018230445.1 Heliconius hewitsoni
AAATTTAAGTAAATATTTCATCTCCTCGAGTGGGGATCGAACCCACAACCATTCGCTTTTACAGTCACACTTCGTGCCGCTACGCCACGACTGGCCTACGTATAGTAAAAATGTAACTCAATATATTCCATCCATGTACAAATAGTTAATTTGTATGGATGGAATATATATGAGAAAATCAATAATTGGAAACATTTATAAATGTAATAGAATTCAAAACAACGATTATTAAAAAAATGGTCTGTGCAAGGTATTTCCAGAAACGAAAGGAATTGAAAAGAGAATAAATAAATAATTATATAAATATAAATATTTTTGTATAAATAACTTTGTAGTACAAGCGGGCGAAGCCGCGAGCGGGTCGGTAGTTAGTAATACAAATCATACAGTGGTGAACAGTGGAAGTTGGTGACAGTGACATATTTTGTATTATATATATTTATATATGTAAAATAAGCTAGTTAAATGACTCATCATAGTTGAGCTTATATGCTAGAATAAATAGTCCTATAATATATTTTATAATTCTGTACTAAATATATATATTTTTTAAATAATGTTTATTTTAAGTTCTTTTAGAATTTCATACCTTTCAACGAAAAAAAAGCCTTTATCTCAGGAACGTTTGGCGATATCGAGTAGAAATTCAAACCATTTACTACAAAGGGAATCAAAATTATAGCTATAGAACTATATAGGCATTGAAAACTACACATTTGTGATTAAATTTTAAAAAATAATAGCCTTAAAAGAAAGGCAAAATTAAAGCCGCTAGTTCAAGTGGTATCAGAGGAAATTTTTTATTTCTAATGATTAAAGAAGATCTCCGAAGATTAATAAGAAGATAGAAAATTGTAGCGTTTTCACTATGTCTAGCAACGTTGTGAAAATCGCTACAA
The DNA here is from genome assembly GCA_018230445.1 of Heliconius hewitsoni. Lineage (NCBI taxonomy): Eukaryota > Metazoa > Arthropoda > Insecta > Lepidoptera > Nymphalidae > Heliconius > Heliconius hewitsoni. Next base: position 900 of record DWAN01005327.1, read on the forward strand.
TTTTCTGGGAATGTAAAAAGAATAATATTTTAAAATATAATCAATAACTCAATATATATGTTTATGAAATTCAATACACTTTCAACGTTATTTGTTATGCAAAATAGGTATTCATCAGCGATTCTATAGGTACAACCCATTTTCCACATCGAGGTCATTTCAATGGCTACTCTATTAATGAGATTAGTATTTAGCTGCAAATTTTAATTGATTTTAATTAGCGTTTGATATATTAATAGTAAAATATAACTAAAAGTACTAGATTCAAATTTCAAATGATACGTTTAAAAGAATTCATTAGTAGTAGTAATGTCTTTAAAAATTGGCGGCGTGTGGGAATGGAGTGACTTAACACTAGGTTAGGTGGTGGTTAGTGGTCAGTGAGAATCTAGAGTTAAGTCATCCTGCTATATGAGGAAAAGCGCATACCTAAAAGCTAATGATGAAGCTAAAACAAAAATTCTTGACCCCGTAATATGAAACAATCGAAACGAAAACCGTATAATACTAATCCACGCGTAAATCTTTTGAACTATACAACTGACAAGTTTTGTATGCTTCATACACATTCATACATAAATATTACAAAAAGAAAAGGCGTCGAGGAAATCTCCACTCTAAGCAAAAAGATCTTAAAATTCACCGCAGTCCATTTCATGTAATTTTATTAACGGTGTGCTTCCATTATCTGTGCACACGAAGATTGGGTACGTAAAGCACGAATAGGTTCACACCTATTCGTGCTTACGTTTTAGTTGAATCGAAGCGGTCGCTATGAACGAAATCGGTCGGAAATGTCATTGTGTGTGATGTAATAAATATATTTATTTAAAAAATAATTCGTTTTGATATAATAGTGAGTTAATGGTGAGGTATAGGTACTTATTATTCATTATAGTTTTTTTTTATTTTCTTATTAAGGCATCTAATATAGTTATAAGTATGAATATAAAAATTAATATACAGTCGTGGCACTGGAGCGCAAACACTGACTGTAAACAGCGGCGTTGAGTTCCGCTACTCAACACGCCATGCCTTTAGAAAAAAAGATACCTATAATATAGAAAATACACAAACTGAAATTGAGGCTTCCTCAAGCAAATAAATGCGTTTGAGATTACGTCGTATGAGTAAGAAATTCATTTTCCTTGCCGCTTTGTAGATAGTAATATCGAGACGTAGTACCTAATTTGAAATATCCTTTATATCCCAAGTCTATATGGATAAAATAAAATTGAGACTTTCGTTGCGCAATTTGGATATATTTCATTGTTACTTGGTTATTTAAGTATGAGCATTCGAATTATAAAGAAGGAAAGCTTTTATCTTTTTTTTGTAGTTTCACGCTTTTTTCTGCATAGCAGAATAGGCAAAGGGAACCTGGGAACCTAGTGCTAAAATACTCCTTCCCTACACACCACCTAACTATTAAGACATTGCGAACCGAACTTTGACTTGATACTGAAGCGAAGAGATGAAAATAATCCATTCTCTCGATTGAGAATAGAACCCACAACAGTTGTGCTTACGCACGACGGCCTCATTCACGTTTTTATCTAAAGATAGTGAATTTCTTAAGGCAAGATTTCCAGAACATTTGTAATCGTATCAAATTTTTCACAGCATTGAATCATTATGCCAATATCAATGTAACTTAGTAACAATCAGCTTCATGCTGTATTCTGCCTACATCAGGGTAGGCAGAGGGAACCTAATGTTAAGACACTCCGTTCCCCACTTTCTGCCGAATTCTGGAGGCCTCGCCTCGACACCAGAGCGAAGAAAATGAAAATTTAAATTTAAGTAAATATTTCCTATCGTCGTCACCCACAACCAGTCGGTGAAACCGACTGGCTATGGGTTAAATCCTCAAATTAACCCACAACCAGTCGGTTTTACAGTCGTTCTTTGTGCCACTGCGCCACGACTGGTCTCTCAGTAATAAATTTAAATTATAGAATAGGATGCGAGTAGATACATAGTGCCTCTTGCCTACAAACGGATATTAACAAACGGATATCAGTCTAGCTGCTACTTTAGTACGGTGCTAGCTCTCTCTGTAGAATTTGTAATATTAAACTGTAAACTGTAGAGTCGTTTTGGCTTTCACGGACAAAATAATAGGAGATCTTTATGGTTGCCGAGTTCTGTGTTCACTCGAGATAAAATTTTAGCTCTAAGTACCAAACTATAAATATTAACCTAATAGTTCTGTACAAGCTGGAAGTACACTAACCTACAAATATAATAATGCCTGTGCATAAAAAGTTGTTGAGTGAAATATGGAGCTTGAATTTTACCCTGAGTGAACATAGAAATCCACCCATAATGTCTCCCATTTATTTGTCTGTGAAATCGAGAACGACGCATTAGTTAACATTTAACTTGGCTCTCATTTTACATTTGTTTTATTTTATCAAGAACTGTCGGAAGTTCGTTAATGCTATAATAGAAAAAAATACATGTCTGTCCTTCGGACCCTTTTCTTCTGACTATAGTTTATCCATAATCAACTAGATTTTCTTATTGTATTACAAAAGATACCAAGGTATCAAAAGATACCTTGGTATCTTTTGATAACTATGTTCATTTTATAAGTCATAATAAAAAATATTGTTATGGAAATATACTTTCAAATGAATTAGTAATAAAAGGTATTTCCATTTAAATATAATGAAACTCGACGAGACTCACTCTATGAAGCAAATTGCAAATAGATTAATTAAACGGTCGGGTAAGGCGCGGGTAAGGCGGCGGCGGGGGTGTGTTGACGTGGTCGTCAAAATTTACAATCTACGGCAAAATGATATTATAATTTTAGTATTACGGATATTTAATGTTCAAAATGTGAGGAAGTTATACAGTTTTCTTTTTTTTTAGCTTCACATTGTCCTGTAAGTTTTTTTTATCTTCACACTGTATTTAGAATAGTAGGCTGTGTGAACCTAAGATATCGAAACGTTACGTGTTTAGCGCCGAAACTCAACGCCGTTAGACTATAAAAATCTAAAATCATTAGAATGTGAAAAGGTGTATTTTTGTACAAAAATATTGTGCCAAGCAAATGTTAAAATAGAGCCGAGAGCCTTAGTATTTATTATTAATATTACAAAATGTTATAACTTTTTCATCTTTCATGATTTTCCATCATCTTTATGGGGTGGTAAATCCTTTCACCGTAGTCGTTATTCCCAAATATTCTGTGATAAAGCAATAATATTTCATCTGTGATATTTATATAGTCTACGAAATTGCTAGCACATAGGGCGTCCTTACTAGAACTGCTTTTCATATTAGTGGCATTTGTTTTAGGAGTGACAATACCGAGTTTTTTTATTCGACTACTCTTATTGTTTGTGGAAGCCATAATGGAATGAAAAATATTTGGCCCTGCAATTGCTTTTTTAAACAAGACAATTTTATAAAATGAACATTACATATTTTAAACCGACTTTCAAAAAAAACGAGGCTTACAATTCGTTGGAATCTTTTTTTTTTATATTTAAGCTAGTATAGTTTTTGATCTCAATGTTTAATAATATTGCAACAAGACAGAGATTATTTATATATTTTGGATTGTCTCATGAGACAATCCAAAACACTGGACTCCAACACTATACTTTTGTACCATATCGTCTTTTATAATTTAAGGCAATAATAATGTTTTAAATTTTAGTATTGATAAGCCTTAATTTTTTTTAATCTACAAAGCATTAAAGTACCTAGAACTTATAAATATTCACTCCAGTGGCAAATATTGATTCGTCGCAAGAGGCTGCGTTGGGACTTCAATGTGCTCGACCTGAACCTCACTTTAACGCCCACGGAGGTTACAAAATGTTGGAGTAAAATAGTTTTCAAAGTTAGTCATATATTGAGGTTGTTCGGCGGTGTCACAAGCGTGTTATTGTAAGCGTGATGGTTGTGTGTTCGATTCCCACTCAGGGGAATGAAATATTTTCATTTCATATGGGTTCATGTAGTGGCGTTGTGTTCCGCCACTGAACATGCACTGCACGCAACGCCTCCAGAATTATTTATCAACATTCACTGCACGCAACGCCTCCAGAATTATTTATTACCTTAATGCCTGCCCTGCATGGGATACAATACAAATTGAAGCTAAAAAATAATGATAAATAAAAAGCTTACATTACTTTAATTTGATTCAGATCTGACATTTCCATCCACGAGAAAACCATATAGGTTTTATATTAGCATATAAATTTACATGAAGTATTGCGCGACAAATCGACGTCAACATCACCCCAACTGATTTGGCTGATTCTTTTTTATTGGAAAGAATGTCCTTCGAGTGCTGTGGTGATTTTGTTAGGCTATGGTCACCTACGGTAATGTCGTTATGCGCAAATAATTATCATAGTCGAACATGATGTTGATCAACTTGAAAACTTCAGAATAGGAACTTTACACTTAAACGAGTTGTGACTGTTTTTAGGGGTCGGATAATGAAGACGAAGAGCATTTGAGGGTACTTCTCAAATGTTTACAGTAGCTATTAAATCCAAAACTCAAGGTTTTGGATTTAATGTATTTATACTATATCATGAGAACTTTGTACCCATGATATTTTATCTTGTGCATTAGCTTTCAAATAAAAAAAAAGTCATCAAAATCGGTTCAGTTCCAGTCGACAATTAAATAACAAACATAAAAAAAATCAAATTAAAAAAATATATTATGATTAACAGTTTATATTTAGTTTTTAATTTTTGCTAAATTAGTATATTATATTAAACAACATTTGTAAGAAGAGAAACAAGAGAATAAGAAATTCATTATATTTCAAGCGCAATGAAAGAGATGAATAAATATAGAATTTACAGTTTAAAACATTACGAAGGGAAACAAATAACGTTAAGTAATCTCATTTACATTTTTATATTTTGTAAAAAAACCTAAGAAACTAATAGAAAGTTATAAGTATAGTTTTATTTTACTGTACTATATTTTTTTTTCGTATTAGAGTATTTGTGGAAATACAATCAGCTTAACTAGTAAATTTTCTCAAAGCGACGAATGCCGCGGTGATGCTATTGGAAGTAGTCTGACCACATGATGAATGTTGTATGAAATCCTGATAAAATTACAATTATAAGTCTTTATACACAGTTTTCAGTAAATAACTGCAGTAAAATTTCTTATTTAAATAGATATAAGTAGATACGTAAAAGTTTTTAGGCCTCGGCATCGATATCTGATTCCTCTAATTACCCCTATTTTAGTCACAGACATCCCTTACTCTAGCTATTACAGTTCATTTTATGCGGGCAGTACATTTTCAAATTTGTGATCATTTTGTTAATCTGGATAGATTTCTAATTCCACAGTTATTGCGGTATGTTATACATATGTATATGTGTATATAGGTTACAGAAAAATAAAACAAAACTGGAGTAGATAGAGAGTCTTGACATTATATTCTTTTTCTCTAAATAAAGCGTGATGTGCAAAATAACACATACATGTTTAACTCAATTAAATAAGCTCAAAGGAGAAATTTCAAAATCGGTTATAAGTTCAATGCTAAAATTAGTTCGCATTATTCAATTTTCGAGTTATTGCGTGTTGAGTGGTGGAGTTTAACGCCAAATTTTGTCTTCTAACCAGAGCGAGGAACAAAAATTATTGACTCCCTCGAGTAGATATGCAACCATAACAGTCGTGTAATCAGAAGCTGTGCTGCTGCGCCACGACGGTCTCAATTCTTTTAAGTATTAATACTTATTTAGAAAATGTATAAAAATTTGAACGTAGCGGGACTCGGACCCGCGCCTCCTGGAAACCGACCAGGTGCTCTGACCACGAAGCCATACGTTCCTTCTTTTAAGTATTGGCTCAAAAACTAAGATTCAAACAAGTCGGCCATAAAAGAAATTCTAACATTTATAACACGAGATTTATGTGTGACTTAAACACTAAACTTTAGTAAGAAATGCGAAAGTATTTTTAATTTCTTCCTCAAAACCGTGCTCCTGAGTCCCGACATTTTGCTTTTTGTTCGAGTAACCGTTGGCCGAAAATACTTTATAAATTTCTAAATCAATAATTTATTATTTTTTAATTAGCTACTTGCCGGCCAGGTATATATAATGATTTAGCGAAGGTTTTGCATTGCTTAGTTCTTTTTTTTTTAACAAAAAAAAAACTTTACAGTATGAAGGTAATTTACATAAAAAATGACTTATAGAAAGAATTTACTTTTGAAAAAAGAATATAATTTATTAATTTTGGTGCAGAATACAAATGATTTATTAGAAGACATAAATGGAGATACGCAGTGAGATATTTTAGTAACTAAATTTTTATTTTCTCGCCCTAGTGACCGAGTGGGATACGGTGTATCTTAACCCTCTGCCTACCCTGCTGTATGCGGGATACAGCGTGAAGCTCTGTTGACAAAAGTAAAGAACAGTGTTAAGTTCCGCCATTCGAATCGAAGCGAAAAATCTAGAATGGAGTGTCTTAACGCTATCAACTCTACGCTCTGCAGGAAAAAAAGAACTTGATGCTTTCTATTGTTTTCACCTCCTGACGCAAAGCGGGGGATGTTATAAGTTTGACGTGTTTGACTGTCTGTAGCACCGTCTACTGTAGCTGTAGCTCCTGAATTAATAAGTTGATTTCAGTACGGTTTTTTTAATATGGTTAATCGCGGTAATTCTTAGCTATGTTCTATGAAGCAAGTACTTTGCCAAGATGAGTTAGTGATATTTTTGGTGGGGGGTTTTCAAAAAACAAAATTTTGCTAGTAGTCCATTTGTTACTTACTCTCCAGTCGATAGGTTAAATTGCACTTAGCGCTAAGCCCGGAACAGTATATCGATTGCATTCATGTGTAGAGCCCTCTTAGAGCTCCTTAGCTACATACGAAGATTACGTAACTACGCAAGTGGAGGCTGATTCAATTTTACGGAGAAGGAGAATGTTCCTATTTATTCGTTATAAAAGTTTAATTTTGATCGAGAAATATTGTTTATGGTTATTAATTTCTAATTCTTATTTTCGCTAAAACTATTCCTTTTTTAATTGTCATAGATTAAGCGTTTAGGGTGAATAACATCTTAACCGGGAAATATTTACGGGTTCAGAAGAATTCTGGGCTGGCGCACAGTGTTGTAAAACATACATCGTACATGTAAGCATGCCGCAGCGTTGAATTCCGCCATTCAAGTGTCTATAAACTTGTGTAAAAAGTGGGGATCGGGGTTTCTTAAGTTTAAGCACTAGATTCCCTCCCTCATGCAGCGTGAAGCTAAAAAAATACTTTAAAAATTGAAAATTATTGCAATTTAGTGTTATTATTATGCAGTAACATTTTTTTAGCTTGACGCAACTTGCAGACAGCAGGGTAAATAGAGGGAACCTAGTATTAAGACGAAGAAATGGAAATATACATTTAAATAAATATTTCATTTCCTTACTTTCTGCCTTATTCTGGAGGCATTGTTGAGTGGCAGAACTCAACGTCGCGCTTTGCCTCGACACCAGAGCGAAGAAATGGAAATATAAATTTAAGTAAATATTTGATCTCCTCGAGTGGGGATCGAACCCACAACTAGTCGGTTTTACAGTCAAACTTCGTGCCGCTGCGCCACGACTGGCCTCAATCAGTAAAGTCATTGAGCACGTTTGATATTGATGGTGCTAAAGTAACATAAATTTATATTTATTAATTAAAATTAACATACTGAGTAGTCAATAGTGTTGTATCATACAGACGAATCACGGACGAAAACTCGAAAAATCAGAGTTAAGACTCTATTCTAATAAATAACAATACAATAAATTGTTAAGGTTCGAATAGCTAAACAAGATCCTTTGCGTGTCTTGGAAATTGCGAATCACAATATTAGTTCTACAACTTAGCTGCAAATTTCAAACTTCAATGTAATTTGAGCTCATAAAAATTGTGTTATATTTAACTTATTGGAATTCCATTTTAAAACTCAAAAGATTGTCTAAAAATCGCGTATCCCGCATACGGCAGGGTAGGCAAACGTCTAATGTTAAGATGTTTGCCACTTTCTGCTGAATTTTCGAGATGTATTGAGTGGCGAGATTCGATGCCGCTCTCTATTTTGCTACCAGAGCGAGTAAATAAAAAAATACTATGTATTAAATATTTGCATTTTTATCACAAATTCAATTTTTTCATAAATAAAAGCGGTATACATTTTGATGGAGGTAACAAAATAAAAAAAAGGCTTTATACTGAGTACATAGTCGCATCCAGCTCCATCATCAGGGCCTGGTTACCGACAAGCATCAAAGTACTCGTTAAGATAAATCATACGAGCTCAAATTGAATGGAATTATGTCGTTTAATTATAGATATCGTATGGACATCTTTCAGCTTCATCACAGACCGTGTTTACCACCCTAGTACTAAGATGAATCGACGGAACGAAATTGTTTTGGAACTTGCAATGACTCATTCCTGTTCCGGAACCGTAAAGTTCGTCTAGTCGGTACTGTTCCGGAACAGTCGTCTAGCGTTTTGTGTATTAAGTCCATCACTCAGCAATAGTAGATGATGGGTAGACGTCCGTAATATACGCCGTGCGTATTGTCTTAAAACTGAGTACCCTCTGTCCTTGCTATATGCAGGATACAGAGTGAATATAAGATATTTTTTTATTTATTATTTATTATATAGCCATTGCAGCACAACGGACGAGAGCTGCCTGACATACAACGATGGTTACGAGTTCCAATCACCAGTGTATCCCGCACAGCAGTCTATATGGGAAATAGCGTGAAGCTACTTTATTTACTTACAACTTATTAAGACAATAGACGTACGTATTATTCTTTTAACATAAGCTCGGTTCGTGTGTAGACGCTAAAGATTAATTACAGGGATGTCTCTCAGTATGGTGCTGAATATTCTTTTTTTCGCTTCACTAAGCTAATATCGATTTCATATATTGCCTCTCTATGAAATAAATGAAAGCGTTTTCATGTAATTTAGTTAGTATATAATTAGGGTTCCGTACCTTTTAAGGAAAGAGAAACCGTTATAAGATCACTTGGTCTGTTTGCCTGTCAAGAGGCTTTATCTCAAGAACACTTGGAGGTATCCAGTTGGAATTCAAACCATATACTCAAATCTGCGGCCCCCATAATTTCCTGAAAAAAAAATATATATTTCTACATTTTGTTTAAATAGCCTTAAAAGCGGGGCAACGTTTGGTATTAAAGCCAAAGCTAGTTCAAATCATATGAATGGGCTCTGGCTAAGCTAAGCTTGAATTTCAGAAAAAAATCCAACTTTTATAGACACTCTCGGTTGGCGAGCCGGGCTCGCACTTGTCCGGTTTTTGTTACATACTTAGGCTCGTTTTTACAAATTCTCTATTCTGAGATCATTCTGGAGAAGCATTCATTCATAGTTAGATAGACAGATATAATTTAAGGATGAAAAAGGGATCTCAACAAGTGTATAAATACGGGCTTCAATTTTCGTATGTTTGTTCAATGTATTTTTAATTCGTCGGAAAGTAGGGAACGGAAGTGTCTTAATGGGAACGGAGTCTATTTAATGAGAATATATCGATGCTTTTGTTGTGAAATAAACTGCGTATACGTGCGTTACGTGGTGGTAGAACGTCGTCGACGTCGATCTTTTACCAGAGCGAGCACATGAAACTATTAATTTCATTGTCTCGAGAAGGAATCGAATCCACAACCTGTCCCGTTTACAGTTGCTCACTCGCCACGAATGGCCTCAAAGTTATGGTTATAGAGAAGCGAAATTTACTATAAGTATTTATAATGTGTAAATATTCTTATCTTCACGTATTATCCCTTGGGGAGTAGGCTGTGGGTATAAAGCCCCAGCCTGCGTATAGAGTATAAGTTATATACATATTTACCCCATACAATCCCTTTGGGGCAGATCTGCGTTTCGTGTGGGTTTTCTTCTGTAACCCAATTTTTTTTAAATATTATAATTTTTTTAGCTCCTTGCTGTATCTATTACGCCGATCTTCAGGTTCCTTCTCCAGTCCATCAAGCAGAAGGAACATTTATCAAGACATTCTGTTCTCATTAAAAGATTTTCATGTTAATTTTCCGCCGAATTCAAGCGGCATTACCAAAAATTAAATGAAAATACCAAATATTTCATTTCCTCGAGGGGGCATCGTACCCACTGCCTGTTGCGTTTACAGTCGCACTCTTGTGCCTCTGACCTCAAGCAGTGTATAACATGTACAATCATAAATAATCAAGTTCTTTAGTTATAAAAATTATATCTTTTTCCAACCCAAACTGTCCTATAGAACTCAATTTTATATTATTCTCGTGAAACTTCAAAGTTGTAGAAATATCAAACTTTGTTTAAATATAGTTCTTTATAAAATATATCCCACCCAAAACAAAAATGTGAAAGGCTGCCAAGTTCGATAATATGGGAA
>DWAN01005328.1:0-11341 GCA_018230445.1 Heliconius hewitsoni
ATATATATATATATATATATATATATATATATACATAAAGGTATCCCGCATACTCGTACTAGTAATAGTTTAGTTAGTAGAATTGAGTGGTAGGACCCAACGCTGCTGTTTATCTTGTTACCTTTTACTTTTAGCGTCAGGCTTATCCCTAGCGGAGTAGTCAGAGCCAACGGAGACAGCTAGCAATACGCCTTTCCGCATCTCTTATCGTCTTGTCTTGTTACCAGAGCCAATTTTTTTTCCCTGAAGGCACAAGGAATTGAAGGAGCACAGATTGAACTTTGACTAATCTAACCCAGCGCGTTCAAACAAAACAGAAATTTTCGCAGTTTTCCAAAAAAATTTGCCCAACATAGCTATTATCATCAAAAAATCTGTGTTAAGACACTCCGTTTCCCACTTTCTGCCGAATTCTGGAGTCATTGCTTGTTGAGTGGCAGAACTCAACGCCGCGCTTTGCCTCCGCACCAGAGCGAAGAAATGAAAATATAAATTTAAGTAAATATTTCATCTCCTCGAGTGGGGATCGAATCCACAACCAGTCGGTTTTACGGACACACTTCGTGCCGCTGCGCCACGACTTGCCTCAGCTATCATCATCATCATATCATAACATAGGATCCTAGTACCAGTATATAAAAGTAATCAAAACTTCATGGGAACTAAAGAACTGCACACGTGCACTTTATAAACGTATTGACAATAGTAAATATTGTTTAAAGGTGCATTGACCTATATAAATATAAAGGGAATTGAATCTTGGACTTTATAAATTCAGAATTATGTATTTGAAAGTGGTTTCAGTCAACTTACAAATTTACAAAACGTGTGGAAAATTTTGCAAAAGTATGCTTATGTAGATTTGTTTATTTGTTCACAAATTTCTCGGTAATGAAGTCTTAATAAGATTATTCTTTTTGATTTCAATGGGATATATTCCAGCTTATACGTATTAAGTTTTATTAAAATGAGTTTGGTCATTTTTTAAAATACCCATATCTAGACGTTCAGTTCTTATATGGTTCTTTATAAGAAAAAAAATATCTGAAAAATTGAAAATATCAGAAAACGAAAATATTAATATTTCCTTTCGAAAAGGAATCGAAACCACAACCGTCGTGTCGACGGCCCCACATCTGTGTCACTGCGCTACGACGGCCACATAAAATTCAATAAAACTAAAAGAAATAACTGCACACGTGCATTAAAAGAGGCACCGACAATAGTTAAGATGCATAATGTTTCGTAATGCTTCGACCCTATGTAAGTAAAATCAAGGGGAAATGAATCTTGGACTTTGTCAACAATGATGAATTATTCCGTATGCAGTGTGCCCGGTGTTGATCGAGTGTGGACGCCAGTGACGTGGGTATTGTTTAGGGTTGTCTTTTTTGTGTTTTTAAAATGATTATTTTGTTTGTAAGTACTATTAATACAATTTGTATTCGATTTCTTATAGATTAAATAATTCAGCATTTTATACAATAGTTGGGAGGAGGTTAGCAGGGATGGTAGTTTTTTAGTAAAATGAAACGGGTGAAGTGCGAGTGTGAGGCGCCTCGAGGCTTGTATACTAATTTAAGTGAACTCGTTTTGTGTGAAATGAACTACAATAATAAATTTGTAATATTTTTTTTCTAGGAAATACCTATAAATTTTCACTTCAAAATAATACAATTAAAATATATTGAAATATATAGTTAAATCGAATTAGAAGATTGAAAAAAAGAAACATTGTAAAAAGTATTATATTTTTTCCATAAATATCAACCCTGGCAAGGCTAAGTACCCCAGGTGTGTAAAGTTCAGCGACCGCTAGCCATTTCTGAAAAAAAAAATACATATTCACTTTTTTTTATCAGCTTCACGCTGTATCCCGCGCACAGAATCGAATTCACAAACAGTTGATTTGACAGTCACACTTTGTGCCCCTGCGCCACGACTGGCTTCAATTACATATTCACTTATTTGTGTAATAAATAAAAATGTTGTCGTAACGCAGTATGTGTTAGAATGTGCGGAGAGTATTAACTAAGTAAGGAAACGTAATGGGTAAACGGGTAGATAGAGGGAACCTAGCGTTCAGTCACTCCGAATTGTTAGGGAGAACCTATTTGAAAACGATATATTTTATGTTTTACAAATTATCTAAGAATAAATTATGATCAGAAAAGCTTTTTTTTATAATTCTTTACAAAATCGTTATCAAATCTATCCAAATTATAATTAATTTATTTATCGATTTATTATAACGAATTTAAATAAAAACTTTTTGATGTTAATAATCGACCTGACCGTTCCAGTCCACCAGTTGTCAACTCCTCCCAAGTGACTCAGGCTTGGGTGACCATTAAATTATGATCCTCCCGAAGCCTTTCAATCTATTCGCATCACAGACTGCAAATGTCTTCTAATCAGGGGACACTATGAAAGAGCGTGTGATTGGTACTAGCCTTTGGCTTCGGCTTTGCTCGTATCCTAAAATAACTAACTAAACAGTTGTGTAAGATTATCAGCTAAATTTGTGGTGAGCTTGGTTCTCAGTCCTGATTATATTTAGTTGATTTTAATTTCTCCGCTCTGGTAGACAAAAGGCGGTGTTGAGTTCCACACCACTCAACACGAAATGTCTCGAAAACTAGGAAGAAGTGGAGAACAATTTGTCTTAAATAATTCTTAGTAAGTTGGCTTCGAGTTAATTCTGACCGTAGGTACAATAGGGTACATAAAATCGATTAACGTGATGTTATATATTCCATTCCTATAGGCATTCCTAGATAAATAATAACGACGTAAAATATTGTGAGTGAAGAATTTCTGAATTCATTCTGATTGTTGGGATAAGCGCGTACAAAGAAACAAACTCTTTGCTTTATAATATTAGTATAGATATTAACAGTGCCCTTATTCCTCACAAAATTAACTACGGAACCTTATTTTAGGGGTCACTATTCAGTTTTTGGGCTCCAAAAACAGTATTAGTTCAGAATAGGTAATATGACCGCTAAACTCGAGATTCCCTTTGTTAGTATAAACTTGTATGATCGAGTTTGTTTCTAAAGTTCCATCGTATATGTATTGCAAAGTCGTCTGTGCGTGTTGAATACGAAATGGAAACAGTAATATTAAGTTTAAATTTAATTTATACGCAATGCTGGATAGGGATTATTTTGGGGTAGGGGTGGTTCGGGTAAAGGGTTGCGCTAAATACGTTGAATTCTAGTCATTACTGGTGATAATTGTCGATTTTGAATAGTTTGTATTGGGCCATTTTAATTGAGAATTAATATGTATATCTAAATTGTGTGTTTGTTATGTACTTGTGTATGTATGCTAACTTGGTAATTTTAGATAGTTATTTGTGCGAATCCAACTTGAGGAAATAAAAGAAAAAGGAAACTCAAATTTGGGGCACTGACACAGAATGTAAGTGTAAAAACGACAGTTGTGGGTTCGATTCCTACTCGGGGTGAATGATTTAGTGTTTTCCTCGCTCCGGTTATAAGGCAGAAAACGACGTTGAGTTTCGCAATTCAACCATATAATTCTTTAGGTCTGCCTAACCTACTTTATGTGAATTTTTACAGAACTTCCATATATTATTCACTATTTAACACTTAAGTCGACTCTCGCCGATAGGCATTTTCTGCGTTACTTTCGTGACGTATGTTGTTAAGGTATAACAACATTATAGTTTGACGTAGGAATTCTTAATGGTTCGAGATATTTCTCAGTCAATGCCCTCTTACCCCAAAGCCACGGGTTCGAACCCCGAACTGTATAATATGACAGTATTATACAAATTATGAGTGTAACGACTCCACTTCGGGTGGTGACTGAATAATGAAAACTAAGCAGTGTCTTATAAATTCCTTTAGCTACAGAATTGGTAATTTGATGTTACAATTTAATTTAGAATATAATTTTAATGTATTTCTATGATAATTTTTTTTATGATTTTGTCTACAAAACCAGAAATAGTGGGTTTGGTTTCCATACAAAAGAGATATTCGTTTCATACGTTATGCCGCATGGTAGGGAAGCAGGGTGAACCAAGTCCCAAAACATTTTGCTCTTCACGTTCCGCCCCAATTCGGCACATTTTATATTGAGTGGCAGAAAAAAATGTTGCTGTTGTGAACATTAGCATTTGCTTTTTGTACATGCAAATGATATGATGGACGAGCATAATGTTGGATGTCATAGTCATATTGTGAACTCATATCGTATGTTCATTTCCGATACACTGAGATTAGTGAAAAATCTTTATAAAAGATAAAGACATTGGGGTTGTCCAATTTTTGTTCTCATCACGTTAGCCGCCTAGTCAGAGACAATAACGTTCCAAGTTCTACGGTTTCTGCATATCTACTTAGTATCTCCACTGTCAGCCAGCACATACATACATGCCCTCGTTGTTTTTGTGGTTTTGTGGTGGCCATATCTGGGCTCTTGCCACTCATTCTTATATTTTTTGTTGCCATTTCTTCGTAAATCATTATCTCGATGTGCCCACCATGACCTGAGGATATTTTCTTAATTAATTAGTTCATTCTTACTATTGAAAGTTCACTTCAATTGTGTCATCGCATAAGTGACTTGGTGTTATTGTCAAAAATAAACTTTCTGTAAAACTTTCTTTGGATCCCGTACCTCAAAAAGGTAAAAACACAACCCTTATGGGACTACTTTGTTGTTCGTTAAGGCCGTACATGGCCTTAACTCGAGATCGCTTGAAGGTATCCAGCTGAAATTATTTAAATATTCAGGTCTATAATATATAATGCCCCTTTGAGGCACAGAATCAATAATAAAAAATAATCAAGCTTTTAAGTCAACGCAATTAAACGATGCGAGCTTTTTTGCATTGGTTTTGCTTATTTTGTATGAAATTCGCCTCGTAATTAAAATCTACAGTGACCCATGGTAGGATAGTTATAAAGTTTGGCACGAAATCAGCACTTATAATATAAATAAAGGAAATATTTATATTATAAGTTCTATAAATGAAAATAAAATCCGAAAAGAGAAAATTTATAGGTATTTTATATTATTATAAATATATTATATTACCAGAGCGAAGAAATGAAAATATTAAATATTTTATTTTCTAGAGTGGATATCGAGCCCACAACCCTATACGCTCACAATCACACGCTTGTGCGACTGCGCCACGACCGGCCTCATCGTTTTAACGTCATTTTAATATCAAATTTTTTAAGCGATTCTTTAAAAAACATAAAATTATTTATGTGAAAGATAGTACAACCGAAATACGTCGCGTATTTCGCTTCAAAATAGATTCAAATAGGCTATAGATTCAAATTAATATTTATTTAAAATGTATGTATGTATATATTTTGTACAATACCATAGAAACACGGCACCAATGAGATACAGCGAGGGAGTCAAATGAGGGGATTTTTCAATAAATATTTCCGTGCATAATGCATGCGTTGCTCAATCTACAAGTCACCTTCGATTTTCCCGGTCGATCACCGCCGGCCACCGGACTCGGAGTGAACAACTTTTATGAAACTTAACATATTTTATGTGTATTCTAATAGGTTTTATAGTAAAATATTTATTATCATTGGTTTTTCAGCTTTATCCCGCATATAGCAGGACAGGTAGAGGGAACCTACTGTTTAATACTAAGTTCCATCATTTCCGACGAAATTTTACATTGCGTATGTAGTGGAGGAACTTAAGGCTGCACTTTGTCTTGTTATCAATGCGAGGAAATGAAAATGTTAAATAATTTATTTCCCCGAGCGTAATGTAAGTAATATCTAAATGCAAACTTTAACGGTTAAATACAGAGGCAGATTTTTCTTTTATTTTTTGTAGATGTCATTTTTTTATTGTATTTATTATTTTATACTTAAACGAAAAAATTAAAAGGAAATATAATCGCAAGTAGTTTTATAAGATTGTTAATGCAAGTGAGATTCAAGAAAAACTATGACAAACTTTATGTTAGGAACTCTTAGAGATGTCGAGTTGAAATTAAAATCATATAGGTACTAAGATCTACGGTTCCGCTTCCGCTTGAACTAGAATTATGAAACCTAGCATCTAGAGACCTCCAATCTTTGTAAGGGAACCCTCGATGTATGAGCCCAATTCGCGCTTGTCTTACATTAAAATGATTATTTTGAAACATGTTAGTGATTGAGCGCCGCGCTTTGTTTAACCAGTTGAAAAATATTTATTATGTTTTTTATTATTTTTGTTTATCTTCACGCTGTATCCCACATAGAATCTTACAAAGGTAGGCAGGTGCTGCCTGGGAACCTAGCGTTAAGGTTGTTTATTTCTCGAAATTCGGCAAATGGTGAAGTGCCTTAATTAGAATTACTTCCGTTAATTCCTCAAGGCGTTGAGCGTCAAGTGGTGGAACTCAACGCCGCGCTTATCCTCGTTACGAGAACGAGGAAACACATTGGCTCCATGAATTAATTAAATATCTAAATAAATAAACAGTATAGTTTTATGTAGTAGTATACCTACAATTCTATAGGGTGGAACAACAACTGAGTAGTAAATTCTAGTCGTCGTATAATACCGATCTACAATTCCATACATTCCAAGGTTCTACAACAAAATGTCGATGAACGATAAACGTATTAATGCATTCAATAATTCCCACATATTCAACTTGATGATTGACATACACATACTTGGATTGTTTCTCAACTAGTTGTTGACTGTTCGGTGGCACAGCTACGTACCATTTGGTTCAGTGGTTAGACAGTGTGAGTGCCGGTAAGGGTTGTGAGTTCGATTGTGTATGCGTCATAATGGATATATTGTAGATATGTACGTTTTGGAAGCAATAACACAGATTTTTTAAAAAAATGTCTTTACTTATTCTACTATATGCGGGATAAAGCGTGAAGCTAAAAGAAGGTTCCTTTAGAATAGCGGAACTCAACACCGTGGTTGGTCGTCAGAGCGAGGAAATGAAAATATTAAATATTTCAATTCCTGGAGTTATGATATTGGAGAGGTGTTTATAATCATATTTTTTTACGTAATAACAACAGTAATGGATCTATTCGTATCATTTATGCAAAATGGATATAAGAACAGGCAGAAAGACATTCCACATTTTGGCAAAAAAAAAAAAACTGTTTTAGAAAACGTATATCGTTCTCTTGACTTTGATTTCCTTCTGACTTGATTTTTATCCTGTAAATTAGGCAAAGCAAGGGAAATTTCAATGGCATTCTTGATTTCAGATTGGATACCCAATACGAGATAACATCTGAGACGATCGACTCCCCCATCGGAGAGGTGGGGAAGCGGAAATGAATTATTTTACTTTGATTTTGTTATTATTATTGACGTAATATTATATTGTACTTGTATTTGTTATTTGTTTTCTCTTAGCTGATTGCCCTTTATGGAGAATAGGCGTGTATACGCTTTTCGATAGTTATGTTGACTTTACAATTAAGTGGTGCAGAGTGGTTTTGCAGACTAGTGGTGGCGCAGGGGCATAGGTATGCGGCTGTAAATGCAACGGGACGTGGGTTCGGTTACCACTCGGTGCATTGAAATATTAAAAAAAATGTTTCTTCGCTCTGGTAACGAGGCAAAGCGCGGTGTTGAGAACACGAGTGTACAGATGGGTATAGAGTGGAGGGAACCTAGTGTTAAGACACACCGTTCCCATTAAAACGCTTCTATTCTCCTGCTAGTTACTTTAATTTAAGACATGATAAAAATATTTCAATGTTATTGATTCTTACTAAAATAAAGTAGGCACCTATATATTGTATATATTTTAAAAATTTCCATTTTCTGCCATTTTCTTTTACAAGTGCGCTTGAAAAAAATTCAATATAATTCTCCGCGAAATTACATATATGCCTCACACGACAGTTTATGACTCGTTCCCGCATAATCATGCAAATAATATTGTCATACCGTCCATTTTTACTGGCCTGAAAGGGTAGTAAAATTTTTGAGTTTATTCTTTTTAGTTTTTTTCTAGGTTACTTTGTTTTTGTTTTTCGTGAAAGTGAAGATTGTGTGTTGGAAAATTGAAAGATTTACGTAACTCAACGCCGAGCTTTGTTTAACTTTTGAGTAGGAGGAACGCACGCACCAACTTCTCCTTGGAGTAACCGATCGTACCCCGCGCCGCTCTTGTCTTGCTGAATAAAGAAATTAATATAATTTCTGCCCCCACAACGAAGAATTCGAGTATTTAATTTACAACAGTCGTTTACTTTATTTATTTCTAAACCAAAATGTACAATATAATTAACTGAAATACTTTCATTTCTTATTTCTCAACTAAAATATCCTTTGAACATCACTTTAATCTTCACCGTCTTCACGAAATACTAAAATCCACTATTATCCAAAGCTTTCCCAAAGAAAATAATATTTCAAAAGAACAATTACCTCTCAGAAATAATCTATTAAACTGTTTTTGTCGATCCCGTTAGGGTTTCATAATTCAAAAGTAAAACTACTGCTGCTATTTACTTATGAATTCTTTCATCCGTCTGTCGGCCAGTACGTCCTTCTGCCAAAACCATTTTGGCGAGAAGTGAAAACTTACAACTGACATATAAGAAAAACCAAAAAAAGGACAATTTAGAGGTAAATAAAGAAACACATATTAACTTCTATATGTAGTTCATTTCATACAAAACGCGAATTTAGGTTTGTCTACTTAAATTATTCTTCCTGTTGAACTACATTCTTGAAATTGATACGGAACCTTCGGTACCGTACTCGGGAACTCACCCGAGTTCGCCTCGGAATTGACCGTCTTTTTATTTCCTATTTATATGAGAATGAGGGTAAACTAGTCGAGGCATTGTATAGAAACAACGTTAGATCAAAGAAGTTTGGGTACAAAGCAAGGATATTTGGTAAAAGTGAAGATAAAGTATGTATGTATTTGTGAATCCTCTATCAAAGGTGAATTGGACAATTTTGGGTTATTCAAAGATTGTTTGTAGCTTTTTTCTTTTGTAAAATTATATGAAAAGAAAAGTTAATAATTGTATGAAAATTTTTCTCCTCACTAACGTACAATTCGGTTTGCTTATACACCTTCACGTTTTATTCAGCATGAAGCTGGGCAGAAGGAAACTAGGGTCAAGACGCTCAAGCAAGTGTCAAGCGACGATATGAAAATAATAGTTCCATCTCCCTATTTCCAAATAGGAAGTATCCGTCACGTTTACAATAAAGTCATCGCCATCCCAAAAAAACTGCTTATGAATAATTACTATGTTTATTTGACTCTTAAGCAAAAGTGAGTTGGAACCTGTTTCCCCTTAATTCCTAAGCAGCTTACATCAGTTATAGCACCAGGTACGTCCGTATGTCGCAATGCCTCACGTACCGTGTTGATGGTACTCCGTGACTTATCCCGATAGTAGGGTGACCATATATAGAGAAAAGTACTTTGTTTATTTTCGTATGTAATGGCTGTGAGATCAATTTCCATTTCAAAAGTTCCACCACTCAGATCGAAAATCTCCCCTTATTAGCACTTCCAGGGAGGCGCTTTTAGAAGAAAAATTCTAAAAGAGACTAGTCCCTTTAGAAAAAAAAAATATAGAGAAGATTCGTAGAAATAAAAATGAGAAAGCAAGTTTCTGATACTGCAAAAAATTTGTTGCTATCTAAGTTAAGATAAAAAAGGGATATGGAAAATAGAGTGACACGATCCATCTTACGAAATGTCTGAAAAATGACTGGAAATATAAAATAAAAGCTTTTAGCCAAATCATAGCCATACTAATGTGTTTCATATCCAAAATTTCGCTCCCTACGCTTCAACCTGCGTTATGTAGAGTCGTTTCGTTCAGACGTGTGAAAGAAACGCAACGGCACCTTTCTATAAATTACCTTATATGAGCTTACTATCTATACATAACTAACTTCTTCCTGCGGCTTCGAACGCTTTGTTGAATAGAAATAACTAAGAATTGCGTATAATATTTCTAAGAGGCCGATGTAACTGACTGCAGATACAGTGCGCTACATCGAAACGATCGGTATCCGTAATATTTCTCTATAAATGGACTATCTAGCACAAAAATATATTTTTAATTCGAATTCGAAGTTCCCGGGATTAGCGCGTTCAACCAAATAAAGTTTTTAGTGTAGATGTTTTAGTGAACATCTTTTTATAACTTAATATGGTGAAAAACTTTTAAATTAGTTATATTGGTGGACACAGAGAACTTAATGTTAAGAAACCTAACATTAAACCGCGTTCACCACTTTCCTTAAAATTTTCGAGACATTATGTGTTAAGTGGCGGAACTGAACACCATGCTTTGTCTTATATAAGAGCGAGGAAATACATATTATTCATTCTCTCGATTATGAATCGAAGCCACCAACGTCGCGTTTACAGTCAGTCACTCTACCGTTCTACCACGACGGCATCACATCATATAGCTTTCTTTGAATACTATTAATATAATTTATAAAATCCATAAAATATTTTTCAACGTAAAACCAACTGATATTTGTTCGCGAAACCTTTGAAGAATTTTTCGCAGAGACGGGTGAGTGTCTTGCGATTGATAAACAGCTTAAATAGGATAAAGAACAGTTCGGAAGGGTCCTTTCTTTTTCATTTCTATGAATAAGGTTATTTTTTTTATATAAAAGTAAAAGATTATGATTTTGTGTTGTTTTTTTGTGATAATAATATCTAACTCGACAGTGTTATAGATAAGGTTAATTAAAAACAAAATAATAAAATTAACTTCATAATCATACTCATATGCGCAAACTTTATTAAAAACTAAAAAGCAGACAAGTAACAATATTTTTATTATTTCAATATAGAATTATTTAATTAAAAAACTCAGGCCAGTTGTGGCGCAGAGGCACAAAGTGTAACTGTAAAATCGACGGGTTGTTGGTTCGATCCCCACTCGGGGGAATAAAATATTTATTTACATTTATATTTTCATTTCTTCGCTCTCAACACGCAATGCCTCCAGAACTCGGCAAAAAGTGGGGAACGGAGTTTTAACACTAGGTTCCCTACCTGCTGCCATGCTGAGTGAGAGATACAGTGTGAAGCTGATTTTATTTTAAAAAACGATTAATGATATAACATACTATGATATAACATACTATTTGAAATTTGTGTGTTTTTAATGTTATTTTTGGAATGAGTGTTGAAATCTGGATAAAATTAAAACCAAGGTAAATTTATTTTTGTCCCTTATACTTAATAGTTATCTATTAAGATTATTTCTGCCTTTGAAAACAAACATACTCAACTTAAATTTAACTTAACTTAGCTTCACACTTTATCCCTAGCGGGGTAGTCAGAGAGAACGGA